>JAUMHH010161238.1:4130-17574 GCA_032359455.1 Chlamys rubida | reverse complement strand
GACCATTATTTAAAAGATCATTACTTTTTACAATACCGTATCATAATTATAGCTCTCTGTTTCAATCTATGACTTCAATCTCTTTTTAATTCACACTATATTAGTGTATATCCTGTAAATTTTACACTTTGTAACACTTCATGCCAGGTGTTAGCTATAAAAACACACAATGCAGATTTCAACTGAAAACAACTTTCTTTTATTACAAAATATCTATTATATTACAGGCGGATAAAATCACCACAATTAAATATTAACAAGATAAATAACATGTGTATGTTTCTGTAAATTGATAACGGGAAAAAAAATCAACAAGATTTTCCTGGCTGTGAAGTACCGATAAAATACATTTTACAATTAAGCAGTCCAAAGAATAATTTTTTATGTAAAAAAATTATACATAAAGATTTGTTTTAAATAATTTTAAAGTTACCTTGCCACAATCTGTCGGGAAAACTGAGGTTAAAATTGAAGCCATAAAACTTCATAAATATTACAACTATTTTGGTATGAAAAGATTTTAAAATCCAATAACTTATATACCTATATTGTGAGGTATAAGTGTGCGAAGCCTTTTCCCAACTGCTACTTATCTTGTCAGAAACAGAATTGAGACCATGTTTACATTATTATGCATGCGTGATTCAAAAGATGTGACGATAGCAAAATCGAACTAATAGCGACTATATCTTTGACTGGATCAAATGTGATTTTTACACAATAAACGTGCAGAGTGTTACTCTTAGCTGATTCAGTTCTCGCCCGTGAAGTAAAAACCCTTGCAAATCTTAGTGGTAGACAGACCTTTTTTCTCCTTGAGCGTGTTCCATAGGTCTCAGACTTCATTGATGTACACTTTCACACTTTCACATTATTACGCTGTTGATAGGCTTCCAGCTTTTCACCCTTTTACTCGCCGATTCTGTCTACCTGCTTGGGCGACCAAGTTTAGCATAGACATCGCCATTACTTTGTACGTGTCTGCGCATGGTTAACATTATGTAAAATATTGAGTTCTTTACAGTACATAAGAAAACATGATTAAACCGCTTTTGATTTCATATCTTTGACATGTTTCCCTTCCTGAGTGTGGTATTAACACGGAAAGTTGATAACTTTTGTGATGAAAGGAAAGTAAGAAATGACAGATTTATCCTGTTGATAAGAGAGAAGAGCGAATGGTTAGCAGCTGGGAACATTAAATGCTTTTGATAAATTGACATTTTTTTTTGATAACACCACAACTAGTTTTCAAATAGAAATTAACACAACAAATCCTCACAACAAGTTTTCAAATCAAAAGTAAGCAGGAGTGTATACATGAATTTGAAGTAGGAAACAACAACATCAAGAATTTTGGTCATGGACAAACAATATTGCATACACTTTTAGGTATTCGTTGCCTGTTACCTTCACATAATTACATTTAAAAACCAAATAAGGTAGTCATTGTAAATATCAAGTATAATCTTGAATGTCTGGTAAAGTTGCAATAAGAACTAGTAATTGACTCCATAATTGACCTGAATTTAACCTTGGTACACTTGTATAAATGGAGTGTAAACCATTGCCAGTATATATATTTCTGGTTTCTAGCCTCTGGTTATCTACAGACACGAAGAGAGATCCCAGTCATTCATATCAATATACATGTTGGTTATTTAATAGGATTTAATAGGACGCAGTCACTTTCTAGGTATTTTTAGTGATTATCTGATAAAATCATATTAGATTCCTTTCTTACAGAAATTGGAACAGACTGTCTACAAGTAGATAATACCAATCTTTGATTATTTTCAGCAATATTCACAAAAAGAAATATATAAAGTGTTATGGTTATCTTAAACGCGACAAAAATACCATGACCCTATTGTAAAACTTACATCTTTAGCTGAACAAACATTGATCTATTACATGTACTGAATTTCTTCACATATATTTCATGTCGTCATTTTTAACAAGAAAATTATGATGGTCAGGTCTGAAAATAAGCACCAACAATCATAAGAACACATTTTTAATAAAACCACTTTTCATTCAGCACAATGAGCATTAAAATTCAGAAATGTTTTCATTTAACATCGAATAGAACATTAAAAGGACTGGTACTTTTAAAGATCAATTGATAATAACATGATTTCAATTATTGTTGCCGGTAAGTACCAAATTAAAACAAATACCTCATTTTGTGCTTGAAACAATTCACTCAATGTAGAGTCCCAATGCTCTGTGATATCTCCACAAATGTATGGTATTTCTCTGACTTAAATTTGCTTGCCCGATTACAATAGAAAAAGATATATATATGTGGAAATAAAAATTATATTACATGGTATCAATATTTTTCACAAAAACATCTCCTTCCACTGGCATATGATCCCTGACGTTTCCATTATAAATCTGGTAGCTAATCCACTGTGCCACTCTCACAACATTTGTGCTGATAACTTCTGCACACTGGGAAAAACTTCAAAAAGCTCCATAAAAAAGGCCAAAAACTGCAACTGCATTAATTGAAACACAAAAACTAACTTTCTAGGTATCAAAAACACCATTTAAGTAAGCAAAGTTTGTCATATTTAAGTGCATCTGTATCTTCCTTGCAAATAATTGATATCTCACAATATTTCAGGAACTCAGTTTCAATGGATGATGTTTTTGACTATCTCAATGGATAAGTTTTCACAATAAATGATGTCACTCTGCTAAACCTAGCACAAACATAGCTGTTTAATCATCAATGTTATTGAGGAAACACCTTTCTTAAAAAAAAATGGAAATAAACAACACCCTACAGCCAATAGAAGGTTCAGGTTATATATATATACATAAAAGTCTCATAATCATAAAACAATATATATATGTGAATGGGTATCGAAAATTGTAGCCAGCACATTCCTTTATATTTTTATTCTATCACATCACTTTGCTTAACAAAACCCACCTATATTATTGATTTTAAATGTCATTTTTATGCATTGTGTCTAAATAATATTTTTGATTTTTTTTTAGTAATTTTTACCAATTTACACATTTCAAAAGCTTTTATAAACATAATTAAACAGTATTTGTGATGTGTCATCATTCTTAAGTTCAGCCAAAAGGACGCTCTCCACAATGTGTCATCACTGAATTATGGTCAATGAATAAACATTACAATATTCCTTGGTTAATTACTGATACGACTCTATCCACAGCCAAATCACTTTGATAACAAAGACACTGCTGGTCCAGATTGTTTGCAGGCTTAAGACAGCTTTCGGTACACGCCCACCATCTTGTTACAGTTGGGGCACTTGTGCTGGACATCAGACAGATCATTGATGCAAAATGGAATCAAACAGCATCCCAGCCAGCATCTAAAGCAGAAAAGGATACACATTAAAACAACAATATGCCACATTTGTTTAACTTACAGAAGCTGCTAGATTTATATCACTGAAAAGTATTACGGTAATATAAATTCAAAATTACCACCATTTTACAGGGGGAGGTCTCCTGTTCAAATGATGTATCAATAACCAGTCTCCAATCCTTATGATATTTTTGAAAGAGAAATTCTTGTACAACATCTGAATATAAAAATGTCCCGATCATCATCCGAACTAAGAAGAACAAAAACTATAAACCAAATACAATATCACATACAACGTACAATATAGTATGGTTAGAATAATTGTATCCAAGACATATCTACTTACCCAAATATACAGAGAACACCAGCTGATAACCAGGTTAGAGCACCTGCTTCGTATTCCAGGGATGTGCTGATGTTGGCATGGCAATGCTGACATTGCATCGGCCTAGGATTAGGTCCAAATCCAATCTGAGGCTGTACCACTAACGTTGTCTGTGCCATATATACAGGCTGTCCTGTAAAGTAATGACAAAACATTAGTAAATCTACTAACAACAACACTGCAATAAAGGAATTTAGTCTAAATCAGCTTTTGGATGCCTCAAATCAGATCTCATATCTGTATTAACTGGCATTGTAGTATATTGTAGGATACATTCACATAGACACATGTATAATAAGATATGGTCATCATATAGTATACCTAGTAACATCATATAGTATACCTAGTAACATCATATAGTATACCTAGTAACACCATATAGTATACCTAGTAACATCATATAGTATACCTAGTAACATCATATAGTACACCTAGTAACATCAACTTTCACTTGGTTGACACAGCACAACAATAGATGTTGCATAAACAGAGCTGTATCCTATATCTAAATAGTGCTTCATTGTGTATGTTACAGTGGACTAACTCCGATAACAATGTCTATTTCTCTCAGTGCACCCTTGTACCCAATGCATAAATAGAAACTATACCGTTTTGAATACAGGGAATAACTCTAACAATACAAAAGCTTCCCCCAATAACATTGTCCAACTATTTAAAGAAAGTCCTGATATCCTTCATCAAGATTCAATATTTTACATTGTACTGTGTTTACTCCAAAATATGGGAATATAACCCCTTGGGTGGATTATCTAGTAACTATGGTGCCTGTTCTCTTACCTTGTGCGTTGTATCCCTGAGCCTGGAGATATATGATTCCTGGGGTGAATTACCTAGTTGTGGTGCCTGTTCTCTTACCTTGTGCGTTGTATGCCTGAGCCTGGGGATATAATCCCTGGGTTGGGTACACCTGTGACTATGGTGCCTATTCTCTTACCTTGTGCGTTGTATCCCTGGGTTGGGTACACCTGTGACTATGGTGCCTATTCTCTTACCTTGTGCGTTGTATCCCTGAGCCTGGAGATATGATCCCTGGGTTGGGTACACCTGTGACTATGGTGCCTATTCTCTTACCTTGTGCATTGTATCCCTGAGCCTGAGGATATGATCCCTGGGTTGGGTACCCCTGTGACTATGGTGCCTATTCTCTTACCTTGTGCATTGTATGCCTGAGCCTGAGGATATGATCCCTGGGGTGGATAC
Source organism: Chlamys rubida (assembly GCA_032359455.1). Lineage (NCBI taxonomy): Eukaryota > Metazoa > Mollusca > Bivalvia > Pectinida > Pectinidae > Chlamys > Chlamys rubida. The sequence continues at coordinate 12,613 of JAUMHH010161238.1, read as the reverse complement.
CCCTGTGGCTGTGGTACCTGTTGGTAGCCACTTTGAGGTCCGGCCTCATACTTTGGGGGTGGTTCACTGGGATATGTCGGAGCAGCCTCCCCGGGTTGTGGAATAGTCTGATAGGTCGGAGGCCCAGTTTTTTCACTCATTTTTACAGATAAACTGTTAATAAAATGAAAGACTTATTTACATATCATTGTTCAGTCTATGAACATGTATGTTAACAAAGATATAAAATCAAACTTATTAATCCATCTTGGTACAATTCAGGTCACATGACAAGAGTATTGTTCATCATTTTTCATGTCATAATAAAGCATTTAAAAGCATTCTGTTCAGGGCTGTAGTCCTACAATTTTATATTCAGAAATTTTCAGATATCGTTCAATATAGGTTTGTAGCTTTTCGGGCGATAAAGAAAATTGGGGCGATGTTAAAAAAAGTTGGTGCGAAATGGTCTGGGGCGTAACAGTTTGAGGGCGAAACGTCTGGAATTCACTTAACCTACAACATGACGTCAGATGGGATATTTTGAACGACTGAAAACCAAGGACTTTTCTGACAGAATGTAGCAGCTGTTGGTGAAAGAAGGGTGGTTTCGGATCAATAAATAACCCATTTATCAATATATGTGAGCATGTGTTGTTTTATAGTATTTTTTGTTCACGTTGTCACTATTGTCAGCACCTAAAAACTCTCTGATATCAAACGGTGTCGGAGAATTCCACATTTTCATATAGTATAGTGCGCTCTGGCCCCACACCAAACATCTATCTGCCAAATGTTTAAGTCTGGTGTCTATGGCAAGTCATTTACCTTAATTAAGTTGAAATATTATTAAATGTTCAAACGGCTTGCCATAGGTGTCAGGTCCTGAGTAAACTCGGGCTACCCTGTCAACCTGTTTATATTTTTTTTATTGTAACCGTAGGTGCACAGGGCCATTGTTCTACATCTACAAAATATTGACCACCTTCATCAAGCTGAAGATCGATCATACGGTATGATCATGTGAGCATGTTGACATTGGTTGGAAGATGTCTCATGTCTAATATGAGTACACATACATGTATAACTAGTCCGCTAAAACTGACCATAATCGCAGGCTCAAAAATTCTGATCGGTCGCCTGTTTATGCTGCTATTATGGTCAGTTTTAGCGGACTAACCTATAACCTACAGAGTTAATTAGGCCTATGTCAGATGTCAACAACACCCTGTCTGCCTGTGCGAGTGTAATAACAGGTGATGTGCGCTGCCAAGAAATTCCATATCAAAGCAGGTAATACAAACATGTTTTTTTTTAGATTTCACTTCAATTTTTCAAGAACTGGTGATAAATGGCAAGAAATATGTATACTTACGAGGAAGAAATTCAGTCAACTTTCTGTTTGACTTGGCAAATGTCACATGCTAATGACGTAATCGCGCTTCCTCGGTTTACCGTCGGCGTAAGCATTTAATTCAAATAGTTCATTTTATGACCACAATAATGCAACATTAAACAATACTGATTTATAGTTTAATTCAGTTTCACATTATACACAAGTTGTCTGGAATTAAACGATATTGGAAATAAATGATTTCCCTCTAAAAACTTAGAAGATTTATAAATGACCATAATTTAGATATTCTTACGCAAGGTCAAGAACAGTCACTCTTGCGAAACTTCCGGTCACATGAGAAAACAGAAGCAGTTTGAGTGTGGGAGATATACTTCAAACGAAAGTGTCCGTGGGTTAATTATCTTGATTGGTCAGCTGATGGATCACAGACTAAAATAGGTAGTATTTTCTTAGTCTAAGAAAAGATGCAACTATCCGATTTTGAAAATAATAATGTACCTAGCCACAGATGCTTCAGACAGATACAGTACATGTATACCGTTGCAGTTGGTAATGTGGAGATGGCATTCATTTATTTGTCAGTGCTCATTAATTGTAATAACACCATATCGAGTTTTTCAAGTAATCATAAAACAAGTGTATGCAAGCCGAGTGAAAACGTTTATGATTAAAATTGGCTTTAGGAAAATGCTAACTCATCTAAATCTTATTCTTAACAGTTAATTAACACACCAAAAATATCCCAACCGCATTGCTTCTGTGACTTGCATCTGCATATTCTGACAGCAATTTATCTCTCATACTCTATTGTCACTGATGGTGATTGATATTAGCGTGGAAGGTGATGTGGAATTATTAAGAATTCTTGGTTATCTTTTATAAATATATACTTATTGATATATTATAAGTTATATTACATCCTTGTCTTGACCGGGGAACCCTGATTATAAGCCATGTAACAAGTAATTATATATAATAAGAAGGGAAAATACTGCCATACTTGCAAGCTAGCATATATGCTTACGCAAGGTCATATATATCCAGTGTTGCAGTAAGTGCAGCAACGTCAGCATGGTCAGTGGCTGGATATGGGTGCCTGCCTACATTGTAATTTGGTGGCACCCCTAGCCTGTAGTTTACATTGGTAAGTGGAGGTGCATTGGTAAACAGGGAGAACCCACAGATTCCTCCGGTCAAGTCTTGGGATGAGACATCCTGGAGGATAAGATATGGGGAACATATTGTCATTCTGGCAATCGATGCAATAAGGGTCCTGGACTTTAAAATAGTTCAGCAATATTGTTTTTTTCTTCCAAGCATTTTATAGCCTGAACAAATATATATAGAGAGTGTCAAGGTTGGGGATATGAGTTCATGCTCTTTACAACATACAGTAATATTATTAAGTTAGAGAGGATAGATGTATGGCTAATACAGTAAGTTAAGCAATATTGAGCGTGGCCAGTGGCTGGACGGAATTAGCTAAAAGTACTTTACAGATGATGATAATTACTGGTTGCCAACAGTGAATCTATTCTCTCCAATCACACATTTTCATGGCGGTATGACTGTAAACACACATGAAATTTCATGGGTTTTTTCTCTCATTGCAACCATTTTTATTGTGCTGTTTAAAGTAATTTGCCACAGAGAGAAAGGATATTGGGGATGATAGGTAAAGCCATTGAAGTTAAATTCAGGCACGATTCCAGCATAATATAGAGGGGTGGCTTTTAGTATTTCGACCTTTGTGATTTAAGAAACTTGATTTGTGCTGAATATTTTCATAAATGGAGTCCTTTTCAGATTAAATAGTGTCCAGTACAGCTTGAATGGGATTCCTGAAAATTAGTTGGGCCCCTTTCAATTTCTTTGCTTAAAATGAATATTGGGATGACTAAAATGCTAACTCTATCAATAGAAGTTGATCTGGGAAATGCATAATGCCAGCATTGATTATATTCACCTGGACAATATCAGGCCTATAGTAATTTATCACAAGAATACTATGGAAATATAACTGGCCAATAGTGGTTTACATGATGTACCTGTGCCATTTAATGCAAGTAGTTATATAGTTTTAGACCAGCATCTAATTATGTAGGAGCAAGTTTATTTGGACAGTGGAAGGTCAAGACAACTTTCTTCCCTTGATATTTTCACCGTTACACTTAGAGCAAGTTTATTTGGACAGTGGAAGGTCAAGACAACTTTCTTCCCTTGATATTTTCACCGTTACACTTACAGCTATGATAACATCATTCACTATCATGTCATTACTGTAATGTGTTAAATTGCAAAGGCCAGAAAAACTTTGCTAAACAAATTGTTTATATTGCAGAGAGCTGACACATTAGATTTTAACAATGGCTTCCAATGACTTCCCCAGCTATGGTTCTACTGTGTACAAGGACGATCCTACCCACGGAGATTATAGTGATGCACCAAGTAAGTACACCAAGTATATGGGAACATTATATCATTGCATATTTATCCTTATTTAAAAGTTTAATATATGGTAATAAATGCTGTGTAATAGATAGTTGCTATGCCCTAGGGATATATTAATCTACACATTAATGAATTTTACCAGACTACATTTTAAAGGAACAAGTAATGTTTCCTCATGTCAGTATGTCGTGTGTTCGAAAATAACATGTATCGGAACAAGTATTCTATCTTGACTACTCAGATCAATTGAGATTAATCATTGCAAACAATACTGAAAGGAAAGATATGGCTATCAACAGGTTATCAAAACTTGCAACTTTAAATATTGTTTTGTAAAATGTCTGTGCAGTTTGTTTTGTTATGAAAGTGTTTCAAATATCTGGTTTATGGAAAAAGTTTCTATTTCCCTTCAACCAGGCCTATTTCCTCTGACTTTGCCTTGGGGAAAAAATGGACATGGTTTATGGGAAAAAGAAACTTGTCACAACCCACTTTATGGTTTAACTAAACTATTGCAGTCATAAAACAAATCTGCAAAGTGAAATAAGTAAATAAAGTGACAGGTCAAGATTGTTTAATGATATATATATTACATAAATCGGGTAATAAAAAAAGTTTTGATAGTTATTGTTAATGGGTCGAATTGGTCAAGGTTTCGTATATAGAAGCTGAAAAAAATAAAAACTGATATTTTAGTATAGCGATATATATATATGACTATGAGCCTGTAAATTAGTACCTGTGAAGTGATACAACTACCAGTACACTTCCTTTATATTAGTGTAGGATGTTATTGGGTTTAACGTCAATTCAGGGTATTATAATTTGATGGAGGTAGGAATAGTAAGTTTTTGACGTGTGGTTCATTGACATGGAGACAGGCTAGCATGCTGTATATATATGTGGAGCCCACTCCTGTCGATAAAAAAGATGTGTAGTTTAATCTACTACTCGGGTAACATGGAGATGACTATGCCATATACCCTACAATCCTATTACTGTATAGTACATGTTGTATATATATGTGGAGCCCACTCCTGTCGATAAACAAGATGTGTAGTTTAATCTATACAATCTGTTTACTACTCGGGTAACATGGCGATGACTATGCCGTATCCTACAATCCTATTACTGTATAGTACATGCTGTAACTGACAATTATAGAACCTAATGTTTAAAGTGGTTATCAGTCAGCACCTCCACAGAGATTTACATTCTCTATCTGTCAATGTATGAGTCAGTTGCTTGTATTGCATATCAATCAGGTGACATGTGATATGGTACATGTGTCATCTTAGTACATATGACACGGGCATTTAGTCACTATCACATACTGAATATAAATTTACCACAGTTTAAAAAAATGTAGCGAAAATATTTTGTGTAGAGTTTTCAATATTAATGCTACCAGATATTTTCTGATGTCATGAAATCAGATCTTTGTTCTCTAGTCTCCTTGACAAAAGTTGTTTACAATGTTCTCATTAAAAGCCAGTTGTTGGCTATTCATCAAGTTTGAACCAGTTAATTTTTCCCAAAATACATATATGTCAACATTATAGCATGTGAACATTAAACCATTTATTATTTTCAGGTTACTTATATAACCACCAATTTTAAAATTGATTGAGAACACTAGTCTGTCTGATTGGCCTCTCACAAGTCAAAGGGACTTCTACAAAAATTCAACATTTATAGCAATGAACAGATCACTAGAGAGCATTGAGCTTGAATTACAAGTTTGTTAAAATAAAGATATGATTGATCAAGCTACTTGGATGGTCCAAAACGCACAGAAGAGTTGGGTGGCAGGTTTTGGGTGGATCTTCAGAATTTACATCTTTTACATACATGTACCTCAGTAAATTCAGCTTATTTTATATGTTTCTGTTAGGGAAAAGAAATAAAACATTTTTATTTAAACTCTGCTTTTGTTTAAAAAGTAAATTATAATTTATATAAACTTTTATTAATGCAACAATTTAAATGTCTTATAGAAATAATACACTATTTGAGGTATGCTTATGATATATATGAGTTAACACTGAAAGCTACCCTAAATCATGTGCAATTTTTTTTTTACTTTTGTTGTAATAAATTATTTGTTGCATTTCAGATATGTCTCGGTATTCAGACACCTGTGACCAAGTCAGTAGCAACATCGCCAACATCAACAGCGGAGGTAATGGTTGAGGCTTCATACTTATGTACATGTAGCAAAAAGGTTCTACACGTACTAGGGAACAGTGTGATACAAATAGTATATACTTGGAAATTTTCGCGAAGTCAAAATTTCACCCTTCGACGGTAAAATCCATGTTTAGCCCACCATCATCTGATGATGGGCTATTCAAATCACCCTTCGTCCGTCGTCTGTCCTTAAACAATTCTTGTTATCGCTATTTCTGAGAAAGCACAGGAGAGATCTTTCTCAAAATTTATATGAAGGTTCCCCTTGGTCTGTAGTTGTGTATGTTTAATTTTGAGACTGATCAGATAAACAAAATAGCCGACATGTGGCCATCTTGGATTTTGAATGTTTGTTATTGCTATTTCTCAGGAAGTTCTGAAAGGATCTTTCTCAAATTTTGTGTGTAGGTTCCCCTTAGTCTGTAGTTGTGCATGTTCATTTTTAAAACTGATCGGATAAACAAAATGGCCGACAGGCCGTCATCTTGGATTTTGACAGTGAATGTTTGTTATCGCTATTTCTCATGAAGTTAGGAGGAATCTTTTTTCAAATTTGATAAGTAGGTTCCCCTTGATCTGTAGTTGTGGATGCTTACTTTGGAGAGTGATCATAAAAACAAGATGGCCACAGGAAGTACTTATATGAGATCTTTCTGATATTGTGATGATCTGATCTATTTCTCTTACATTTAAAGAACTGTACTAGTAAATATGTGAAATGGTGCATTTACTGTTTAATGACTTGATCAAACAGATAAGAGAAAATAAGAGAAAAGATCAAAGTGACAAGAACTAATGAAGATGGTACAATGGTGGGTGCCAAGATCCCTCTGGGATCTCTTGTTGCCTAATATTAAACTTGTCCTTCACATTTAATCACGTTGTATACCAAGGTATTGTATTGTTTACAAATGATGTTTGCTGTAATGGTAAATTCGCCTCATTACGGAGGGTGGAAAATAAACTGCCAAATTTCCTGGTAAACAGTATTATACAGCTAATTCTTCACTCACTTTGTATGTCACAGTACTCCAGAATTTCCAAAAGAACAAAATTAAAAGACTTCGGTTATTAGAATTGGAAATATGTCTATGCCCTGATATAAAAAGAAGATATTTGAGCTGTTCATATCCCTATTTGAACAATTCACTACATGTATATATATATATATTGACACAAACCTTTTGCTTTATAGTAGAAAATAACATATTTGTTCCTACGAAATGTTAGCATACAAGTTAATTGTTTACTGAAGAGTAAACAAGAAGCTAAGGATAGATTGTTGCAATTACATCACATTGTACATTTCAACAAGATCATAAGCTGGCATTGTCTGTTTGTATAGCAAATTCCCTGGAGAGGGCCATGAAAATCATTGGAACAGATCGGGACAGTGTTCAGCTGAGAGACAGAATGTAAGTCAGAAGATTCTTCCCCTACTAGCTATTGTTGTCCATATGTTAATTGTTCCTGTAAAATGCTACTATAGCTATTCCCTAATGAAGGAGTAGATTTTAATTAATTCAGTCTGGAGCAATTTGATGGGTCTAGTAGGTGTTGTATAAATTGAGGGTGTTGCCCCTTGAGGAAAGTGGGGCAAGAAGTTAATGAAGCCATGTTACAGATGATTTTAATCAGATTGGGTCTGATAGGAGAGTTATTGGTAAATGTTGAAAATCCGAAGGCCAGGCAAAAAAAGATACATGTTTCCTGTAACATGTTGGGAAAATTCAGGGTAGGTAGGTTGGTAACAAATTTTATTTCAACAAATAGTTGTATTTGGTTTATATAAGAGAGTGATCTTGATTGTAACAGTGCTTCTTTTAAAATTGCCATATAAAGTTTAGGGTAGGCACAAAAGAATTAGGGTATGTACGGTTACCGGAAACACCAAATATTTTTTGTTTGGCCTAATACCCATGAAGAGATTGTTACCTAAGTTGGTCTGGAGCATCATGTGGTCAAGGGAACTCAGCATTTTACTATAGCTATACCTATTGTCCAGTACGGTGGGTAACCTAACATATGTTCCTCTGTTATCAGTTTTATGCAATATAAATGAATTACCAGTTTGGATATTGTCTTGAACATGATAAGAGTGAAATAGCATTTGAATGAAATTACTCCGTCTTACCTCAACACTTGTGTTTCAGACATGACACATCTCAGAAGACAAAGAAGATTGTACAAGACACAACCAGACTCATGAAGACACTTGCCTCAATGCGACATCTAGAGCGGGTAAATTCAGGCTCCACCCTTCTGAGTACTGTCAATTAAATATGTGTCACTCATTGAGACATCTAGAGCGGGTAAATTCAGGCTCCACCCTTCTGAGTACTGTCAATTAAATATGTATCACTCATTGAGACATCTAGAGTGGGTAAATTCAGGCTCCACCCTTCTGAGTACTGTCAATTAAATATGTATCACTCATTGAGACATCTAGAGCGGGTAAATTCAGGCTCCACCCTTCTGAGTACTGTCAATTAAATATGTATCACTC
>JAUMHH010161237.1:8024-33586 GCA_032359455.1 Chlamys rubida | reverse complement strand
TCCTTTTTTTTGTAGATAAATTTCGTGAATCATGTTTTAAAATCTTATTTTGTAATGAACGTATGGCCCTGCAATTTTGGTTTGGATTTAGAAAAGTTCTTTTTTCACAAATATATGACACTCCCGTCAGATACTCTTGGACACTGGTCAATCGGTCAATGCATCACGTTAAGGTCATCAGACAGGGTAACGAGATAAGACGGCGACAGGTACGGCAATAAAGACGTACGGACGTATTGACAGGTGACAATCCGTTGATGACGTATCGACGTGTCGTTAGCGTTATCCGGATTACCTCCTGGTCCCACTCAGAGGTTGGCTAGATTTAACCAGTGCTTACGGAAATTTTAAATGTGAATAAGAAAAATTCAAGAACATCTGATATCATTTCAGTGCTATAGGCTGGTTGACAATTGACGTGTTTTAAAGATTTATTTTGCTTTAAAACCTTTGATTCTTATTGGCAACAATTCTAACATTTTACTAACCACTGGTAAAAGTTAACCATCCTTTGAGCAACTGCATGGGGCCTGGTCGATATAGACTCTGACTTAGTATACATAGCTTATATAACAGTATGATCAATACCTTCTGGTTTTTGGCATATTGTATTAAAACACATTATTGCAAATGCGTGCACCATTGCTAATCGATTTGACATAAGTTGTGTTTTAGAGAACCCTTTTATAATAAGGTCAAATAAATCTATATAGCGGTATATGATCAGGGTTACATCCAAAAATACGGAAAGGTATGCATTTTTTTTTATAATTTTCAAGAAAAAAAGAATTTGCATTTGTCCATGGAGCATAAATCCTAAATTTGTCAATGCTTTTCTAAACAAAATAGATATAGTAGTACATCTACATCTAGACATTTCTCTATGACTGAAACAATTGTAAAAACTCCGGGATGAAAAATATGTTTGTTTTAATATCGAAAAGATAAGATCATATATATATTGGAACATTTTGTTACAAATTAACTGTCAGGAGTTGATTTATTTATTTAAATTTGAACGATTTTTTCTTTATAATAATTAAAACTGGAACAGATGGATCAGAAGTGCTCAGAAAAAAGTGGTTGAATACCGAATATTTACACTTTATGCTTTGTCTTGAATGGTTTTGTCCGAAAGCTCATGTGTTGTAAATATAAAAGGTTGTCCAGAAAATTTAACGATTCTGTTGTTCTTTTTTAACACGGATTATACTATTCCTATGACCTTACGACACGATCTTAAAAGTTGCATTTTTCTATTCCTTTTATCTCCAACTTCGCATAAGTTTTGAAATATGTCAGGATTTATTTTCTCCGTATAAAATACTGAACACCATCATTGTCGTGAAAGTATACTTACAGAATTTCCAGATTTCCAATATCCTTCCTCGGAAGGTTTAGCGACTGTATCTTCCCTCATATGGTCAATCCAATTCGGAGTGCGATCCATTTTTTCGAGACGAAATTAATATAACTTAATCAAAAGCACAAACTACTGCACATAATCACACATCCAACGTGTACGTAAAACAATTCGAAAATCACATAATAATATCTTATCCGCGATGGTTGCCTGTCTGTCCTTGGGACTCTAAACACGCACAGTAAACTATTGGAACAGCAGTGGGGCGACTTCAATCACCAAAATATATCATGGCATACTTTTCTCCGTTTTAACCACAAATGACGTTTCGACGGAGAAAAGATAAATAAAACCCCACGCGCTCCTCGTGACTTGAGGATGAGTATATTAAGTGTTACAGGGAGTTGTCCTCAGTTTCTGCCTCACAGATGTCAGCGTTTGAGTAACCAAGTCTCTATGTAACATAACTGTCCTATCCGGTCTTCATCGCCTTCAGGGGACGTAACTCTCCCTCTGCTGTAGCGCGTGCTCGCTCAGCCGTGACGAAGTGCCATTGTTTTTGTGGCCCCGGGGATGGGCATACCTGCATGTAGCGACGTGAGAGATCTAAGGGCCGAGCTATTGCTCAGAGCGAAGGAGACATCTACACTAATCACTATATAGTGACTGTTAACCAACGACAGGTGTACGGCTTAGCAACATTTACTTCACAAAGTACCATAATCTCTCGTCTAACACACTTTTATAAAACACTGAAAAAGTACATTTCTTACTGTTGACCATGTAGTTAAATAAGATATAAGCCCGTGTGCGGACTTACCTTTTATGAGAAATATTACAGTTCTTATATTTGTTATTAGTAGGCATACTACTGTTAAAAAAACATTATATTGTAAAAAGGACAATAACAGTAAAGTATGAAGATTTAAAAGTCTACCAATGTATTAAATACTCGTCCAATTTATTTATATTCTTGGTATTTCTCCGACGTACGGTTCCCTATTGACTCCCGGTCACTGCTGCCAGACCCCGTTATGCCCGCTAGACTGGATTACCTGCCTTAATTAGTTCTCTCCGCTAGGCTGCTGTCTTTGGTACTAAATTAAGCCACCATCTTGGTCAGAATCTTGACCAAACGATCGCTGATTGGCCAATAAATTCAAATTAATTCAATTTAATTCGTTCCAACTTTGAAAATCCCTCCTTTTTTATTCTGGGAACTTTTGTGAGAAGAATCGTCGATGTTGATTAGAAATCATGCAGCAGTATATAAATGTTGCTGTTCTCCTCGCTCACTTGACGTGAAAAGTACCGGTATTATTGGTTGTCTGCCCCTTAATTTGTACCATCGACATACTACCGACGGTATGTCGAATTAATTTTCCAGAATCCAAACGGAATGTTGTACAGATTTTTTCAATTGAAGGAGCGGTCGTAATAAACTGAGTTTACTTTTCCAGTAAATTGTCAGACGCAATCTTGGAAAGGAATATCTCCGTGACTGTCTACAAATCAAAATCACAGGATATGGTGGACATGAACTGTCGTTTTACTCCAGTTATACTTTCCAATGGAAAAATCAAAGTTAAAGATTTATCTTAAATTAAAGAGTACCAAAATGTTAAACTATATTTTTAAAAAATAATTCTCATATTACACGAATACATTAAAACAAAAATTACTAATTCCAAATCGATGGCGTGAGAAAGTGTCGTGCTATCGGACGGCGGCAATCACGGTCAGTAGGAGTTATCGTTCTTCGCACTTTGTGTATATTTTAATGGTAAGTGAGATTATATTTCCTGATTGTTTTTTTCATATAGTTCCATATAATTTGGTGTTTTGTGTTTAACTTTACAGAATTTGGACACTAAATGTTCAAACTAAACAGGTTTCAGGATTAAACAGAGTACGGTTAAGACAGGTTATATTGAAATATGCACTTTGTCATTCCGAGAATACATAGCATTACCGATGTTGTTCTATAAGAAATGCCCCACTCAGATTACTGTGTGGTTTCATGTACAGGCTATTCTTTGTCAAAACTCGAAAGTGTACAGAAGCTAAAAGTTTACCGGAAGCGGAAGTAAGAAAGCATTTTCAGTTAGAAAATCAACTGCAAACAATATTGAGGAGATAAATTATAGAAGTCCTTAACCCTCTCACTTGGTATTTAAGATCTTAAATTGGGTTGAGATTTTCGAGGTGTTTTTTCTCAATGGCTACCGAAGTTGTGAGGGGTTGGAGGAAGCGAGACTTTTGAATGACACGCATATAACTATTCTCTCCCTACCCTCACACGTTGGCGGTTGATGCTGAGAATCAAGTTATAACAAGGCACTATCCTCAGCACTAGAAGTGTGAATGTATATATATCAGGTTACGCTTCGGTAAGTAAATACAGATGTACTTAAGACGGATGTCATAAACAGTATCAGTACCGTATTTAGACTTAGAGAGGTTCTGTTAAAATGCTGTAAATATTTATATTGACGATGAAAGATACATATTTAGATTTTTTTTTCGAAATAAATCTCTCTCTTGGGATTGCTTCTACGTTAATTTGCATCTGAAAGGGAGTTAACGTCAATCATCCTTACAGAATAATTTGTATCTGAAGAATATCTTGCAGCTAGAAGGGAGGTAACTCCAACAATCCTAAATGCATCTAGTTCGTATTTTTCAACAATAATTATATAATTGAACTAAGGTCAATAGTGAAATTCAGGATAATGTTTAAAACATAACCAGGTTGATCAAAATAGCGAGGAAACAGACAGCAGATCTGATTGGTACAGGTCAGCAACTAGTATAAATCAGTAGAATTACCGGAAATTAAACAGAAGGTAGTCTCTTAGAGTTATCTCCCCTGGAATATCATGGCCACAAGTACATGTTATTGTCAGATTAGACGTAACGATGACGTGTAAAAACCAGTTAAGATATGTAACGATGACGACAGCCAGTTACAACCAGGTAAGACATGTAACAATGACGTCAGACAGGTAACAACAAGGTAAGACATGTAACGATGACGTCTGAGAGGTAACAACCAGGTAAGACATGTAACGATGACATCTGACACCTAGGTAACAACCAGGTAACACATGTAACAATGACATCTGACAGGTAATAACCAGGTAATACATGTAACTATGACGTCAGACAGTTAACAACCAGGTAAGACATGTAACGATGACGGCAGCCAGTTACAGCAAGGTAAGACATATAACGATGATGTCAGAGAGGTAACAACCAGGTAAGTCATGTAACGATGACGTAAGACAGGTAACAACCAGGTAAGACATGTAACGATGACGGCAACCAGTTACAACCAGGTAAGACATGTAACAATGACGTCAGACAGGTAACAACCAGGTAAGTCATGTAACGATGACGGCAGCCAGTTACAACCAGGTAAGACATGTAACGATGACGTCAGACAGGTAACAACCAGGTAAGACATGTAACGATGACGTTAGACAGTTAACAACCAGGTAAGACATGTAACGATGACGTAAGACAGGTAACAACCAGGTAAGACATGTCACAATGACGTCAGACAGAAAACAACCAGGTAAGACATGTAACAATGCCGGCAGCCAGTTACAAGCAGGTAAGACATGTAACGATGACGTCAAACAGGTAACAATCAGGTAAGACATGTAACGATGACGTCAGACATGTAACAACCAGGTAAGACATGTAACGATGACGTAAGACATGTAACAATCAGGTAAGACATGTCACAATTACGTCAGACAGGTAACAACCAGGTCAGGCATGTAACAATGACGTCAGACAGGTATCAGCCCGGGAACACATGTATCGATGACGTCAGACAGGTAACAACCAGGTCAGGGATTTTACGATGACGTCAGATAAGTAACAACCAGGTAAGACATGTAACGATGACGTCTGACAGGTAACAACCAGGTCAGGCATGTAACAATGACGTCAGGCAGGTATCAGCCTGGGAAGACATGTAACAATGACGTCAGACAGGTAACAACCAAGTAAGACATGTAACGATGACGTCTGACAGGTAACAACCAGGTCAGGCATGTAACAATGACGTCAGACAGGTATCAGCCTGGGAAGACATGTAACAATGACGTCAGACAGGTAACAACCAAGTAAGACATGTAACGATGACATCAGAAAAGCAACTACCAGGTAAGACATGTAACAATGACGTTAGACAGGTAACAACCAGGTAAGACATGTAACAATGACGTTAGACAGGTAACAACCAGGTAAGACATGTAACAATGACGTCAGACAGAAAACAACCAGGTGAGACATGTAATGATGACGTCAGACAGGAAACAACCAGGTGAGACATGTAACAATGACGTCTGACAGGTAATAACCAGGTAAGACATGTAACAATGACGTCAGACAGGTAACAACCAGGTAAGATATGTAACGATGATGTCAGAGAGGTAACAACCAGGTAAGACATGTAACAATGACGTCAGACAGGTAACAACCAGGTAAGACATGTAACAATGACGTCAGAGAGGTAACAACCAGGTTAGACATGTAACAATGACGTCAGACAGGTAACAACCAGGTAAGACATGTAACAATGACGTCAGAGAGGTAACAACCAGGTTAGACATGTCACAATGACGTCAGACAGGTAACAACCAGGTAAGACATGTAACAATGACGTCAGAGAGGTAACAACCAGGTCAGGCATGTAACAATGACGTCAGACAGGTATCAGCCTGGGAACACATGTATCGATGACGTCAGACAGGTAACAACCAGGTCAGGGATTTTACGATGACGTCAGACAAGTACCAACCAGGTAAGACATGTAACAATGACGTCAGACAGAAAACAACCAGGTAAGACATGTCACAATGACGTCAGACAGGTAACAACCAGGTCAGGCATGTAACAATGACGTCAGACAGGTATCAGCCTGGGAAAACATGTAACAATGACGTCAGACAGGTAACAACCAGGTGAGACACGTGACAGTCGATGTAATGTTTCATACGATCTCTCAACAGGTGTGACACCAGCCCTAGTCGACTTGATGGGAAATGAATATAAAAAACATGATCTTTTTCTAAAACTTTATTAACAAGAACAAGTATATCTACTTATTAAATTTTATCACAGCGTTTTGTTTTTGTATACATGTATATATCAATCTAAACTTAAATCAATAAAATGCAGACTACACAAAGGAACCCTAAGACACTGACTAAGATGGGTGGACTTTAGGGACATACAATAAAGTCAATCCAAGTGGTCTATGGAATAACATGTTGAAGGCATACGACTACAGTATATCAAGGCCAAGCTGTCTAAGGACTAATACAGCTAAACGTGCACTTTACATGTTTTGGTTTACAACTTTATAGCAATAATTGACAATCAACTGATAAACTATCTACCATATGAAAGAAAGTTTTCAATGAAAAACTTTTTAGTTAAACATTTTTCCTGTAGTGAATATGATTTACCGCAGTGAAATTAATTATGAAAAAAAATGAAAATTCCTACCAGCAGTAGTGCGTAAGGAAACTATAAAACCCCGTTTTTAAAAGTGTTTGGCAAATGGTATCTTTTTTCCATATAAAATCAGCAGGTAAGATGTTATTTTACATCAGTGAATATTACTTATAACAATAAAATACAGTTGTCAAAATCAACTGCAATCCAGCAATCACGGAAACGTTTAATTAATATAATTAGCACCATGATCTAACAGAAAGTATGGTACCAGAGAGTTCAGGGGCGATGCATACATTTGATCGCGTGACGAAGTTAAATGATAATAATGAAACACTATATACATCAATACTTAAATTATAGGTATTCTGAGATAATGTAACTGACTTTTTACCTGAAATTCAGTCAGGTAAGCTAGAACTAATGTAGAAGAATAAAAAAGTATGTAAATAAAATATGTCAAAATACGTATAGTAACATGCACTTAAACATCCTACAAAACATCAATACAGGGTTCACATACTTTCTGGTGGGAACAGGTGGTATTGAAGAGTTTTTGTTTTGTTTTTTAATTTTCAATAGCCATGACAAGCACGAGACTAATTGTCCTTACATTCTGTAATATTCAAGGCCAAAGTTTCCCGAACACTCATAACATAAGAAATTCCTTAAATGTCTATTTTTCTTTTGAAAGCATTTATGGAGTAATGTAAAATATTAAGCTAAGAATATTTTCCTTAAAAAATGTTGTTTTTCTTTGCAAAACGTACGTGAATCTTTAACAGGCCTATGTCAATCCTCCAGACATATTTAAGTTGTTTCCCTTTAATTGAAATCAACGAATATCAAAAACATTGCAGACAGTTTAACACGTGTTTACACATAAAAACTACACAACTGTCAAACCAACCTTTTTATAGTATAAAATGTAGCAATACCTCGCTAATCCAGACATAAAATGACGACAGTAAGTCACCAAACGGACGCCATTCAAAATATAAACATGTTAAAATTGATGTTGCATTATTTAGAATATTTTTCCAGCTTTAATCTTTGAAATTAAAGCGTCCGGAACAACGAGGTAGCTCGTTAACAGAACAATGACTATTTCCTAGACAGAACAAGTCCAATGCTTTATGTAGATATAGCACCACTAACTTCGTAAAGACTTAAAGCATTAAAAAGGCGAGGTTTATATAATAGTAAATAGGAAATGGCCACCCTAACAGTGTCTAATATACACTGTAATTACATACAACAACTGACAATATATAATTGCCCAGTTGCAATAAGCGTAATTCATTGATCAATTACTTAACACATAATTATATTTTTATATTTTTTATATTTTTATAACTTTATCAAAGTAATACAAAATTTACATTGACCAATCATTGACAAGGTAACTATTACATCCATCGATATGGTAAACTATTTACCTCTATGCCACTCTAAATCCTTCCTTTATATATATAATATACCGACTAATTATAACACCATTGCCATGGTTACTTTGAATATTGACATGGTAACGATAACAACCATTGGTATGGCTACTATAAGAACCATTGACTTGATAACTACAACAACCATTGACATGGTAGCTATAACAACCATTGTTATTGTAGCTATAACAACCATTGACAAGGTAACGATAACAACCCCGTACTCTAATTTAAACATTCACATCAGCAGTTCTTTTTTGTGTAACAACCCAGCTTTACAAAAATCAATTTCGGATATTGGGACAAACAAATAAACCTTTCATCAGCTTTCATTTTAACCGAACAAAACACAAGAATTCATTCAAATGCATACAAATCAAAAGACTTTCGTTCAACTTTGAATAGAAAAAGAATGAATTGAGTTGAGAACAATGTTTGTGAACTGGCGTTAAGTAACGAATATCAGCCGGTAACTCCAATCGAAGTTATTGCAGAGAAACCACGGAGAACGTTCTGAGGTAGAGACCGGCTGTTGCCATTGAGCCCCAACATTGCTGTCCATTCTTTGGGAAGGGAGATCAAAGAACGGCGGACCTTTCTGTCCACGACTTCCGGTATTGCAGTAACACTTCTCCACTTAGAGGTCCAACTTGATATCCTGCGCAGAATGTCATTTGAGTAAGGGCGAGCGCGCAAGGGAGTGGAAGAGGGAGGGGTTGTAGAACGATAGAGGATGGATGAGGGGTGGAGATCGGTATGGAATAAGAGGATAGTCTTCGTTAGCATTCTGCCAGCACAGCGATCGATTGGCAGACGATGGGCAATGCAGTTATCTTCGTCCAATTAAGAGGAACTATTGTCACTGTCTGTGCTATTTCTATAACGATTATGGTACCATTGATGGGTTTATCGCTCAATTTTGATAGCAATGCCCGAATCTGCTCGACGTCATATCCTCTTTGGCTATATTTAATACAAGATGCCAAGAGGGCCTGTATCGCTCACTTGGAATAAATTTAGCAGTCATAGCAAATTATTCTCATTAAATATTATACTGTACTACAAATATTTCAATCGGCTCAATCCGTTGAAGCTACCAGTCAAATATCATTATATGATTCTATACCTTTCATTCCTTCAGAAGAAGTCGTTTGAATTGTTTAACATATTTGACCCCTGTGACCTTGATAGAAAGTCAAGGTAATTTTCACTAGCAGACTTTGTCACGCTCTTACAAATGAAGCTTTCAGCCAAATATCATGACTCTAGGCTTGTCCATTATTCAGAAGAAGTCATTTGATATATTTGACCCACATGAGCTTGAAAGTAGATCAAGGTCATTTTCATTCTCAAACTTTGTTGGGCTCCACCAAAAGAAGCTACTAGCCAAATAGTAAGACTCTATTATAACTTTCAGTTCTTCAGAAGAAGTCGTTTAAAGTGTTTGACACATTTGACCCGTGTGACCTTGACCAATATGACACTGAAAGAAGTTTAAGGTCGTTTTCGTTCTCAAACTTTGTCAGGCTCTTACAAATGAAGCTTTTAGCCAAATGTTATGACTCTAGGCCTGTCCATTCTTCAGAAGAAGTCGTTTAAAGGAAAAGTTGACGGACGGACGACGGACGGACGAAGGACGCCGCACCATGACAATATCTCACTTGCCCTTCGAGCAGGTGAGCTAAAAATCGAGAATACCGTTGATAACTACAAAGTTCGTTTCAGTAGTTTAACGTTTTAGTGTCAGCACTTAGTTGCAAGGATCGACCCCTTTCAGGCACGGAGGGTCGATAAGGCGTGGCTATGGTAACAGTATATAATGTATTGAGTATCACGGATGGTCAATTCTAGTCGTGAGGAAGAAGATAGCATAGTGGGGCGTGTGCATGCGGATAGGCGTACTACCGACTAATTCTACAAATATAGTTATATATGTCTCTAATGAATGAAACTCCTACATAACGTCACTACTACGTCACTCAACGCGTCACGACGATTTAGGCGGAGCAGATTTCATCGACCTGGGTTTTGAAGGCGGAGTGCCGATGGGAGCCACTGCCTTTTTGCCCTTCATTCCCTTCTTCCCAGGTTTTGGACTCATCTGGGTCTCGGCCACTTTATCTGTCGGTCGTTCTCGTGCCTCGCGAGACTTGTACGAGGATTGCTCGGACGCTTTCACCACAATTTTCGAGGTGAGGTTTGCCCAAGCTTTAGGCCAGACGGCCATTACCTTGTTATCGGTCACGTCCAGTTCTTTCAGGGCCACTAGCTTACAAATCCTCTCGGGCAGACTTTCGATAACATTGTCCGATAAATCCAGATACTCAAGAGATTTCATTTTATCGATATCGTTCGGAATACCTTTGATGTCATTACTGCTGGCGTGAAGAACCTTTAGTCGATAAAGATAGGGAAAGTCCATCGGCATATTGTTGATGTGATTTTTAGAGATGTTGAGTTCGAGAAGAGATGCGAGGACGTCAATACGGTCAACAGGGAAGGTCAATAGTTCATTGTTGGACACGTTCATTTGAGTGAGCTTGTTGAGGTCACCGAAGTTATCAGGGAGGAGGGACATTTTGTTGTATGACATGTCCAGCTGACAGAGAGAAATGAGTTTGACCAGACTGGGAGGAAACTTTTCGATCCCATTATTATTGACCTGCAACCTTTGCAGTTTCTTCAGTCCCCCGATGTTAGCAGGGAGTGAGGCCAGTTCGTTGTGCGTTACTTCCAAGCATTCCAAGGATTTGAGTTTGCAAATATTATCACTCAGGCCCCTGAGCGAGTTGTTAGAGAGGTTTAGATTTTTCAAGCACCGAAGATTGAAGACACTGGGAGGAATTTCGTCCAGTGCTAATTTACACAACGCTAGTGATGTCAGGTTCCTTAGATGGTCTTTATCTCCCATGACAACCATGGTAGACTTGTGGTCAGTCGGATTTACCATCATCGGATTGTCCGAAAGGTTGAGATTAGTCAGTGTTTTTGGGAGGTTGAGCTCAGTGAGTCCGTTACTAGCCGCGTCCAATGTTCGGAGCTGGTACAGGAAGTCGACTGACTTTGGCATGGCGGCAATTTCGTTATTACTAAAAACGAACGTTTCAAGATTCCTGAGTTTGCGCAGATCGGTGGGTAGGGCGGCAATACGGTTATTGCTGATGTCCAGTAACGTTAGGACCTGCTCCTGACCGATAGTGTCCGGCAGCACCGACAGTTTATTGCTGCCGACGTTGAGAGATTTGATGGTCTTGATGTAGCCCACACTTGGCGGGAGTTCCTTGATCTTATTGTGGGACACGTCTAGGGTGACGAGGCACTTCATGCTGTCTATGGTCTCCGGTACAACCTCAATCTGGTTGTTGGACAGGTACAGGTGTTCTAGAGTCTTCAGGTATACCGCAAACTTCATCGAGTTGAGTCTGTTGTGCGATATATTGACGGTGTGTAGGGAATGGATCTCTCGGATCCCCTCGGGTACGTACTCTACCTGGTTGTGGGACACGTCAAGGACCCGCAGTTTCTGTAAGTGGCTGATATCATCGGGTAGCACTGGGATCTCGTTATGGGTAATATTCAGCGTATCCAACGCGTAACCAAGGTTACATATCTGTTCCGGGAGAGCTTTCAGACAGTTGTGACTGAGGTCTAAATAATGCAAGTACTTAACACTTCCGATTTGGGCGGGAAGTTCTGACAGAGAATTGTTGGATAGATCTAGCCACACAAGACGCTGTAGTTTATCGATGTTGTCAGGCATGTATGTGATCCCATTTCGCGCCAAATTCAGACGCTGGATGTTTGGTTTCTTCACGGCAGCTGTAGGCATTTCTGTAAGACGATTGTCAGATAGATTCAGCTCCCCTGTCATTTCGTAAACACCTTTTTTGAAAGATTTAATCAAGTTTCCGGAAACATCCACATATGACAATGATGGCGACTTGCCGATATTTTTTGGCAATCCGCGTATCCTATTGTTACGGGCCAGTAGTGTAGTCAGTCCCGTGGCTTTGTGGATCGCTGGAGGTAGTTTTTTAATGCTATTATTTTCAATATCTAAAGTTATAAGTTTTTTCATACGTGACACAGATCCTGGGAACGCCGAGAGTGAATTGTTTTGCACATTGATGTATTCCAGGTTTTCTAGGGCGGAGATGGCCTTGGGTAGACGTTTCAGGCGGTTGTTTTCAGCACTAAATCTCACAGAAAGCTCAAAGAGTTCCTCGTTACTGTATACCTCTATTGGTAACGACTTCCAGTTCCCAGTTCCAAATTTTAGATGGATTTTCTTTGTATTTCCAATTTTTTTCAAGTGTTTTTTCACCGGATCCGGAAGCGATATAATTTTACTTCCGGGTCCAGTTGCAGGCGGAGGCTTTTCATCCTTCTTCCGGCGACGTGCACTCATCTTGCTACGCTGATGAATACAGATGGTATAAAGATTCTCTGTATCTCTCAGTTACGCCAGATCGAGGCTCATCTGAAATGAGAAAAGAAATCGATAGTTTACAATATGTATATAAACAACGATCACAGGAATATATTTTCTTTTAAGTTGTTTAATATTGTAAGAATGAAAGACACCAGAGAAAGCGTTATCAGATTACGTGTTAACGTGTGACCAGCGGAATGACATACAACGTATTGCTATACAGACTTATGTAAATCTAAACTATACCCGAGCTGACAGGGGTGAATTAAAACATATTCCTGTCCTAATGGGAAAACGATGTTCCTCGTGTATATATTTACTTTAAAGAACAGAACAACACAACAAAACCTTCACGCCTTCAGCATGAACTGCTGCGGATCAAGGTAAGTGTACCGTGTTGGTTGTCTTCCCGTTGTCAAGGACACAAAAAGAAAACACAAAAGCCAGACGTGTATTATTTCGAAACGATTTCTAAAAACACTTTTATACACAAAGGACTTCCATCTCACCGGAAATTACTTCATCAGCAAGTCTGTGTGAGGAGACGCTACAGGTGAATGTCGCCAAATTGATTGCATTTTATGTTGTTTAAACAACAACCGTATAGATTTAATGACCGCAGGCTAATTTCTACATTAAATAATTATAAAGTCAGTAGGATCTGTGTACGCTAGAAGCCGTACAGCAGTTATCTTCTAACATAACAAAAAAACAGCATGCTTCCCATCGTGATGTCCATTGCTTCCCTATATAGGAACAGATGATCATACTGGCCCCGGACGATACTCCGGAAACTTTCCTATAAAGCGGAGTACATCAACAAACTGAAAAAGACATCCTGAACTTTTTTTCCGGAAACATAAAACGCCCTAACTAAGAGTTTTTATTCCCTACAACATGCATGTCTATTTCTGGGGGTCTGGGTGCTATTTTTAAGTGAACTGCAGTATTCTGCACTGTATGTATTAATCAATATCGTATACGAAATTAACAAAACAATAACATTTAGTGTGTTAGCGGCATTTTTAGTATCATATTTCGGAAATAGAGCACGATAAATATCAATGTAGATACATAAAGTGTTCCGCGATAGATCCTAAGCTTTGATGAAGATTGAAGGTTTGTCCCTTGGTAGATAAACATGATACACGGGCCTATATAAAACGTTTACACAATACATGATTATTGGACCTTCATACAAAATACATACACAGGTAAATTTTTACTAATTGTACATTTATAATGGATTTGTAACATGGGAATTCTTCAAAGGTAGCTGTATACAATATTGATATAAAATACACTCGGGAATGGAATCGTTACGATGTAATAAATAATTCACAAGCCACTATTTCCCATATGAGTTGAAGCAATATCATAAGTAATTGTCCCTCGTAATATATAATGGCTACATGTATCTAATCTGACTTTAAAGTGACCCTTTATATATTTTAACACAATACAGGTTTTGTAATTAACACACTTTTAATTTGTCAGTAATTAGGCTTGTTTTTATACAAACGAATTGGAGAATTGATGCTAGTATCGTCAGTTTACCATTGTCTCCCCGACGCAGAGGTAATTCACAGTATAACATTATTATGTATGCGTGTATATGTATAAAATATTCATGTAATGGACGCAGTGGTGTCATAATATATCCTTCAGTTACAATAGGTTTCACCACTTCTAGCTTCTGTTAAAGTCTTTTTAACAGAAGCTGAAATCACATCATACGACGTGACGTCACGCCGTCTGTATTTACACGTATATATCCTATTAAAGGAGAAACAGAATATTCGACTCGTGCTAAGTGATTACGCTAAAGTTATCGGGTAACGCTTTAGATATTACTGATTAGACTGGATATACACCACCCGTTAGATATCCGCTAAATTTGTCCTATATCTACGACTAATATATAAACGTGACCAGCCCCTGTGGTCAGAGATTTTCCTGTCTATACCACCCACATATTTATTGGCAGTTGGCCCTCAGACGAGAACTAGTGACTCACTGGGACGGTTACGGATAAATCCATGGGATTACGGTGCCAAAAAGTAGACCCTTGTGCTTTCTGCCAATATTTTAATGTAGGTATTAACTAAAAATGTTGTATTTAAATTTGAAAACTAGATGCGAATTGTTGGGTGGTTAACGGCTTTGGGGCAATAAGATACTAGTTAGGTCTGTACACCATTCTCACGGTCAAAATCAAAATGTTAAAATCAAGATAAGTTGATAAAAATCGATCAGATTATTGATCCAATCTATGTCAAACTGGAGTACAATCTGCGGTAACACCCGTCTGTATACTGTAGATCACTGACTCTACATGTCTGTAGAGGCCTGGCTGTCTCATGTTGCGTTAGTACACGTGTACAAAATACACCCTTAATGAACCACGAACTAGACTGTTAGCCAAAAACATAGGGACAAAATAGTACCCTGAATGAATCATACAACCACACAAAATTATCTGATGGTAGGTGGCAGAAACAGGCAAAACCCCCACCCTCCTACCCCCACCCCATATAAACAGAGAGAGAGAGAGAGAGAGAGAGAGAGAACATTACATTTATTTGAGTTAATACCGTGTTTAAAAAAACTAAGGTAGAATCGGATAACGACTTTTTTCATGATATAGTTTGCATGATAATGTGAACTTGGAACTACATTCGTCACCAAAATAAAACCAAGAATCAAACAAAAAAAAACTAATAAAGAACGAATAAGAAAATATACCCCAACAGAACAACAAAAACGCCACCATATTTACCGTCTGCCGTATCATGATGTCATTGTTCCCCGAGACGTTATTGCTGTGTTGTTACGCGGAATACATCTATCGAAATAGTATGTGATGAGTATAAGGCCCGATATTGAACACGATATCAGTTTGGAGACATTAGTAAGCACGTACGTTTGTGTTATTGAAAGCATGACCGAACAATAGCTTTGACGCCGTCTGTGTGAAGGTGTAGCGGAGTGCAGAATAAATCCGGATAAATAGTCCAGAGTCTGTTTCGAAAGTTCCTAAGCCACGTCAAGTTTTGTCGTCTGTGGGGTAAAGGAAGTGCTTAGACGGCTTGAATATCTGTCTTAATAGCTAAAGATAGCAATCTATTCTTTATATGGGGGATTTAAAGTTAGTTTCACACACGAGTAGGATCAAGGATCATATTCCATAGTGTTGCGCTTGGAATGCTTGAAGGATATTTAGATTCAACAAGTGTCGAGTATACAGTTTACATATATTGATTTTTAAACATTAATTTTCTGAAGTTATATGACATGTTATACTGAAAAGGAAATAGGTGTTTATGTGTCAAACCCCGCTAGCACTCGTTAAAGCATAAGGTATCAGTTCTCCATTACTTCAAATATAGTTTACTTACACGAAGATCGAAAACGAAATTGACACACAAAGGAGGATGGACAAATGCAAGACTTCAGAAAGTCTTCCACGCCGTTAAGGTTTCTGAATTATACTCCATTTTGTCGTAGATAAACGTACAGATATAGGACAACATTTGTGATTATGGAATTCAGTAGACACGTGATTGACTGCGAAATTTAAAATAAGATTCAAGCTTAATATATCGTGCTAAATAAGACGTAAAAAACTGCCTAAAACTGAAAAATGCACTAGATAGACTCGCTTTAAGTGTCAGCATTATAAGACCACGAACACAATTATTCAGCGTGTGGTCGCCGGTAAATGACACAATCAGCAATGCTTCAGAGCAACGCTAGATTCGAGTCATTCGTCAAAAATATCTTTACAACGACAATATTAACTTGTAGACGAAATCAGCGCGAGAAAGGTATGTGAAAATTAAACAAGTTAGACTCACCTGCTGTAACGACACTGTATATGATAAATGAATCCCTTTGATATTGTAATTGTAACAGTCGTGCAGTGTTAGCTGGTATGTCCTATACCCCGACACAATCAATAGTTATAGTCACATGTCTGTACAGATATTGTTGAAGCCAATACGAAACGTTTAAACTTGAACCCAGTTCTCCGGGTACGCCTCCCAGGTGTAACTTTAACAGGGGAACGGTCCTATTTATTATAATTGTGCGTCAATTCGTAGCAGGAGTTTGAAATTTAATAAGTCGATCATACCATCGTTTCTTATTACGTCATTACAGTACACCTATTGATTCACCGATCCAGTTCAAATGTCGTTTGATTATATTTATACGGGGTTGTGTTCATTGTAGGCAGTGACACACAGTTCTTTACAAAACAAAAACAGTACAGGTATATATATTTATATACACTATCGGAAACACCCAACAAAGCATTCGGTGTTTAATAAATCAAAACATTTCAAGAAGCAGTCGAGTAGAACATTTCATTCGAAAGGAGGACGACATTTAATTTTGTGTCACAAACTTGAAAAGGACGTTGAACAAGATTAATCTGTCAAAACATGTAAAAGGCCGTTACGTTATAATTATCTGTCGGAAATAGGTAGAAGGCTATGTAATAATTGTTTTAATCCAGAATACCGAATCTCCCACCCCGCCCTCGAGTGATGTGTTGATAAATGTATTTACTACACATCGCAAGATATATCTGTAAACCAACTGGTAACTCGAAATGAAATAGTTAGAAGATTCGGCCTCAACCAACCGGTATAACGAGTTGGTAGGCTACTGTGACCTAGAAGTAAAAATTAAGGTCACAATGACCTACTTTTGGTACTCGACACTACCATCTACAGATGTAAGCGCGCACGAACTAAAGTAGTTCTACGTGAATAGTACAGTGTAGTACAGTGTACCCTGGACAAGCTGCTTCAACGATCGCAGTCACAGGAGAAACTATATATAGGTCATACTGACAGTGACCTACTTTCGGTGCGCTTTACAAAATGTAACCCAGAGGGAAATTGTACTATTCCACACAAAATCGATTTGTTTCATGAGTGGTGATAACCGTTTTCTCCACGTAAAAAATTCTATATTTCCCATTTTGGTCTGTGTCTTGGTCGTATACTTACCCATATAGACTTGTATGTACATACAATATATTCTATAGACCTGCACGCATTGTATTAATCACAT
The DNA here is from genome assembly GCA_032359455.1 of Chlamys rubida. NCBI lineage: Eukaryota > Metazoa > Mollusca > Bivalvia > Pectinida > Pectinidae > Chlamys > Chlamys rubida. The sequence goes on along the minus strand of JAUMHH010161237.1, from coordinate 15,792 downwards.
AAAACATCATTCAAAACTATTTACGTCAATAATGTGTTTTATAACCATGTATCGCACAAAACATTATTAAAGAAATGTTACCTGAGCAGCTGTGTACAGAGACGCTATTGAACGTATCACATTTACTAGGACACATTAACCGTTAGACATCAACTAAGGGACAGTAATTTTGAGACTTTAAATATGTGGCATTAAAGCCGCGTTATTTATATCTTTGAAAGAAAATGGTACCATAAATTCTTAAATATATATATCAAATTAATCACAAACTATAAAGTTATTAACTTTCCTTTTAATCAAACGCCAGTAAAGTTCTGTATCTCATGGGTATAATCACTTGGAAGTTTAAATATAAGTTTCGTTTTGTTCGAACGATGATGGTGGCAGGTCAAGTTCGGAACGAAAAAGGGGGAAATAACCTAGCAAGTCTCGAGGAAAGACGAGGTTAGCCATTTAATATTTGATGGAGAGACAGGAGAAGTTAAAACGTGAAAATTCTCTGGTCAGCCAAAAGGTATTGGCGACGTTTCTTTTCGACAGGTACAATATAATTTGCTTTAATAGTGTTGTAGTGATGCATGCAGTTTATATCACAGGGACCTAAGAATGTGTTACAGCTATGGTTAGACCTAAACTGAGCTGTTCAGAGTAATCTTACACGTTTTAGGGGTTGCGTATTGCAGAGTTATCTTCTCTTGTGAGCAGGTATTGATTGTTACGTCATTTGTTTGTGTGAGAAAATTACATCGTTTTCTCAAAAATTGATGACGTTACTCTCACAAACAAATGACGTAACAATCAATACCTGCTCTCAAGAGAAGATAACTCTGCAATACGCAAAGACGGAATAGCTGCAATAAATATGTATCGTCAAATAATTTAAATTTGCCCAAAATAGAAAGCTCTTCCTAAAATAAGAAAATTGCTTTGGAACACTAACTTTGCGACACTTCCTATGTCATCAACTAAAAAACGTTATCTGTAAATGATCAAGTACGAGATAAGATATAAACTATAGATCTTTAGTGAAAAGCTCTGAGACATAAGCTGTGAGAAATAACTAAGACCCAGATTTCCACTACTTTCACGAGGTAAAGATAAACATGTATTGTAACCACTCAGTTATTCGCTTTGAACACCCTTTCTGTGCGTGAATTTCTATTTATTTTTTTAGAAAACAATTAATTCGACAATAATAAATCAATATACACGCAGATACCTATAAAACCATGTTTACTGTGTGCCTGGTTACGCCGGGTACCCCCACAAGTATTTGTCTTCACGACCGACAGACTTGTTTATTTGGGTGGTTTCATTACACGAATGACACAAAGAAATACTGTGTGCAGGTGAACGATTTTCTCGTCACAATACCGGGTTATAGTGTAAGGGTTCAACTCCCTGTACATATTACAACATAGTTCTATACCTCTGTATTCAGCATATAAATAGAGATTTTTTTATAGACCGAAAAATATTCAATCTAGATTTAACATTCTACTATTTCTACTAAGTACACATACACACGAACAGACATAAACAGCGTAAATAAGCGACAAGATGATGTCCTATACATTACACAGCATTAAGTCACCAACATATTCTACGTAGGTATCAGTTTCAGTTTAGACCGCATACAGTTTGAGAGGATTTTTTTTTTTTTTTTTGAAATCCTATGATAGCGTTATTATTTATTTTTAAATATTTAACTGCGGTTTAACACGATAATCGGAGAACGTCTATCTGTGTATTGGCAGCATACGGATATCATAACGCATCACGTGACGTCTTCACTGTCGCAATTACAGCCAATTACTTAATCATACACACGGTTTGTTGTAATGACAAAATAATTGACTGACAAATGAACTACATTATCACGGAGACAGCTATTTCAAGTAAGTTTAAATCGTCTGAAAGAACATTCTACTCACAAGCATTTATAAGATCCAATTATCTGTGATTTTAAAAGGATATATTTTTCTGATATTAACACCAGTTATTTAATGAGGACCTAATTACTTGTTGACGAGCAGTGTATTATTACAGGCTGTTCATGGTCAAAATTGATTTAACCAGTTAGAGGATTCGATAAGTTCCCAGGAGCATTTTCTTTTTTTCCAACGATCTTTACAATTTCATAAGATATAATGGAATTTGGTACCTAGTAAAATCATTTCATCGTCTGGCAATACAATAAAATGATCGGTGTTTATCATGTTTATCTGATTTGAGAAAGGTAATTTTCAAATTTTATAAATAAGAAAGAAAACGATCGCGTTTAAAAACTCTCTAACTATCAAACATAATCAACCACACTGTCGAAAGTAGTGAAGCTTCTGTCAACAATTTTTTTCACAAACGACGATTCAGACCGCACATGTAACTATTTGAAGCAACAAGTTTATAAATTAATATTAAAAAATAACACCAGAAGGCCATACAAAAGTCTAAACAGCAACACAGTAAGGTCATACAGGGCTACATAGTAATATTAACGACCAATCCTCACAATAACAGGAAGGTCATACAGGACCACAAGGTAGTCTTCACGGAAGCACAAGGTCAAACAGGGCTGCATAGTGGTCCTAACGACCCATTAACACAATAAGACTTTAAATATATATATCGTACATATGTCAAGAAAGAGAATTGATACGTTCTAGAAAAAAAATGGTAAACAGAGAAAAGATAACGTCTTAGACAAATTGTGTTTATTACAAAGTAAGCAAGAACTGGGATGGACCCTCGGTTGCAGCCGCAAGGGGCCCAACGTTAGTCCACTCATACAATATTTTGCTCTATCGAATATGTATTCTGTTCTGTTCTTTATTATCAAATAGCCCTTAGGCTTATAGGTACATACATATACATACATACAGGACGGGGCCTTTTGTAAATACTTGCTTTAATTAGTTGATGTAAATTTACAAACCCTCGAGCAAGGTGATAATGATCGATTCCTCCCATTGACAGTGTCATTATATGTCATACTCAATACCAAAAAACTCCAATTGAAAGCTAACCCAGTGCGGCCTATAGGGTCGATAGACGGATAACACCGTGATGCTGGCGACTTGATAGAGATTCATTTGTCCATGGCAACAGGCAGGTGCTATTTCTTTATTTTGTGTGACTGCTACATCCAGACACTACATGATAATGCCAGTGTGTAACGCCCCTGCTACATTGTATAATTACGTTTATAATCCGTAGATGTGTTAGCATTATTGACGTTACTCAGGGGGCACTAGGACGCTTACTGGTGTAGATACGGGCGCTAAAATATAGATATTGTAACAAATACAAATACTCAGGGGGCACTAGGACGCTTACTGGTGTAGATACGGGCGCTAAAATCTAGAAATTGTAACAAATACAAATACTCAGGGGGCATTGTATGCAATATAAAAATATCTTAAAATCAGTTAACATTGTATCAGTGTTGGTAAATATAGACTATGTAAAGGTTCAAATAGCACAACCAGTGATTTTTTATGAGTGACGTTTCGATGACTAGTACGATATGTACTCTGTCACTATCACCAGACAAATGACCGGTGAAGCGTATGTACACTAAGGTGTATAAACTATACGAGACTGCAATGAAATTGCTGTGCTAGAAGCGTAATTAAGTACACTTATGTATGTTATAAAGGTACGAAATGATAATCAAATCGACGAAACGAATCAGTGACGCTGTGTTTAATACCTGGTCATAAATGTGCGGGATTATATGAGCCCCCTCATCTCGATTCAGAAACGGCCCGTTATAATATTGTCGCTAATACAGATACTTAGATGTTAACATCATACGGAATCCTAAATATTGTAACATAATTGTAACCAGTATGTTGTATACATGCAAATGAAATTAATATATATTGTACATATATATAAAAACTTATATTTGTACTCAAAACGAAATCCTTAATATCCTAAATCAGAACAATAGCCTAAATATCTTGATGCAATCCTAAAATTGTATCGTGTATAATGAAAATGGTAAGAATGAACCAAGGAATGTGGGTTGTAAATATTATCGTGTGGCTTTGACAGCATGCTAAAATCCATTAGTGATTTCTTTGTCGCGAGATGGCTATATTGAGTGATCTGACTTATTCTAGCATCGTTTGGACTCCTCATCAGAAACAAGCTCCCCGGGTGTGGCTAGAGAGTATGAAGATCGATTTCTCTGCTATCGCAAATATTGACGGTACCGCTTAGACAATGCAATCTCCGACAATTGTGAAAATATTGATAAATAGGAGCGGGGCGGACGGATTTATCTCTGTAATGGCCTCGGTTTACCGATAGATCTAGGATTTATACGTCTAGTATATCGGTAAGGTTCTCCAGGTTTACTAACGATATAGAGATAGCGCCCACGGCTAGTTCACTAGTACTTCAGATTACTTGCAGTATAGGGGGAATGAGGAGAGCGAGAGGGTTCGAGGTAGTGGGGAGGGGCCAGTTTATGATACGCAACCATCGTGACAGAAGTCAATAATTTTTGATAATTTAAAAAAATAGTACAATGTAATACAAAAGTAAATGTATGTTAATCTGATTATAACTTAAATATATAATTCTTACTTGTTTGGCCTTAAAATAACTACCGCCTGAACGCAGTTTGGTTCTTTTGACCGGCTATGTCGGGCACAAGGTACTGTTACAATTTTCTTTCACTGAAAAGTGGCACGCCGAGACAGACACCCCCCGCCACTTAAACTAATATTTTGGAATTTATCCCGGCGTTTTGGAAAAATGTGGTGTAATAAACTAATAATACTAATATAATACCACTCCCGATCAAACGATTTACTGGCTCGGGACCTACGGACATCTGACCCGGAACCACATGGTCCAACATTATACTGTTTCCGGTTCAAACCGTCCAGTTATGACACTGACACCACATTTGGACAAACATTTCATATGTTTTCTATACAAAACTGTCCAGGCACCCAATAACGGACCAAAACTAGGAGTTGCTGATTTCATAAGGTTTATATATATTTGACAGGAAAAAAATGAAACTCAAAAAAATATATATATGTTAAAAACGTAAAGTATATTATGTGATAAACATAATATACACGTCACTGATACAGGTAATTTTTCACAACATGCGACTTTATAGATTTAGTGTCTAGCGTGAAGCTAACCAGGCTTACAGCGTGACGGGTTCGTGTTAAAGGTAACCTATCGGCTATACCGGGGTTTTAATTTCCGTCCCATCAGCCTCCCCGAGAGCCCTGTTTGTCGACCAATCAAATATGCATGAGATATATACCTGATAGGGCATAAAAAATTGATTTAAGTAAACGAGGTGTTCATTAATGTATAAAAACCGGTAAACACAGACAGAGAAAAGACCGTCGGCAGGTAAATAAATAATGTCACGTCATCTTGTATAGTGGAGTGAGGACGCTGATTAACACACTAATGAGATGTTATATCGATGTGAACTGGGCGTCAGATCACAGCCGCTACTGCTCCGTGTCCAGATCTCCCCATTTCCCCTTCGGGTTTTTCGATGAGATAACGGCAAATTAAAATAGGGATTTTTTGTTTTATTTAGTGTTTTATTTTAGGGTGGGTGGTGGTTACTTTATTTTCTTTTGATAAAAAACCTCCTATGCATTTTGCATTTCCCTTACATTCGAATCCATCAAGTTACTCTTCTCGTTAGCTCAATATTTCGGTCAGGTTTTTGTTTGTTTTTATTTTTACAGTGATATAGATAGCTTCAATAACGATCGGTTCTGATAGTGCTCCACTGACTAAAGCGTCATCTAAGACTAACTATAAACTTGTTTATAATAACCTCCTCGTGCTGTGCTTAGCAGGACGCAAATTGGCGGTATCGCCACAAATCGAGGACACGTCAAACATGAAGTACCAAACCGACGGGTAGATGGTCAAGTGTGGCCACTGGTTTTGAGTAGCCGGAAACGAGATACAGGGTCCAAAGTTATACATGGAAGAGGTCAGCTGAAACTCGGACATATAGGGCAAAGCACAGGGGATCTGAGAATCTGTTACAGCTATATTTGGACCTAAACTGAGGTGTTCAGATTAATTTAACGAATTATCAGGTCCCTGTGGGGCAACGGTGTTGCAAATGAGAAAATTAGCTGGACGTATCAGACTCATATATAGGTGAAAACGTATCAAATTTAAGATTATTTTTCTATATCATATTTTTTTTCTCTTATATGATAGAAACTGCATATCTAATAAATGTCATTCTATACCGTTATATTGTACACATTACCGTTATATACCAATATAGATCTATACAACACCGTACGTCTATCTGGAGTTGTGTGTTCGAAATGAAGTCGAGTGGTAAACAAATACAGCCTACAGTAAGTACACTGAGGAGACGCTAGCTTTGAACTTATTGTTCCCACCAGGTAAAATAGACTTACAGGTAAAAACGAGCCTTAGAAGGCCAGTTACGACTCTATGTCAACAATACGTATTGTACTGGAAGCCGACAGATCAACAGCTGGAGCATAATATACCTTTAACGGCAGGTTTTAATTTTCAGGTATACTTGACCTTTTGAGTGGCTTTATCTACAGGTGTGTGCGTGCTTGGAAACGGGTGACAACTCGGGTGTTTTATATAAACGTGTTATTAAAATCAAAACCTTACTGGGTTATCTCAGACACAATCACGGTATTAAGTAATACAAGGTATGACAAGGTCTATGTGAGGACAGTCAGACACAATCAAACCTGGTATTGTTTACATTGTTTTCGCACCAAAGAACTTTTGTTAGATTTTCTGGAATTTAACTTTCATGAAACTGAATCTCCCTCGAAGAAAAACAAAGCGTTTTACTATCTATACATTATCAATACTTTCAACGTCAGGTCTAAACCAACACTAGTATATCTTTGATCATACTGAAGAGAAAAAAGACTGGTGATCTATTAATATATTAATTCAATACTATCAAAATATTCATAAACTACATTGAAAGGAAAAGATTTCTGAAAATGTTCTTAAATAAAAACTCGGATGTTAAGCGCTTCCCGCCCTTCAACTATTTGTCCCTGGGTAGTGGGGGCTATGGTGGTGAGGCGAGTTCTATTTTTACCAATTGCTGCTTGAAACTCCTAAAACATCTAATGCTGACTGCATCAGGATAGGACCCCTAAACGTCATTTCATCAACAGTTGCTATAAACTAATTACCACTAATAACCTTGTACCACGGTAACGGCTGTGAAAAAATAGAGTGGAAAAACTAAGGAAGGTAAGGCTACCGATAGCACGAGCATACTTTTAGGCCAGATGTTAAAAATAAAAATATAAAAACGTAGGTTTACAACAACAGGTACGATTTTATGTCTGTATAATGTGGTGTCTTAAGCCCCGGTACATACGGGCTGTTTTATGTTTCATTCACTCGCAATGTGAAGACGTTTATTGTGCGTTTCTGCTCAGAGTAGATCGATTACAGAAGTTTTAAATGTTTGGTTTAAGGTGAGGTGTGTTTACTTTATGGAATTATACGCTTCACTAAGACAAATTAATCAAAGACTGATTAAACTGTGTCGTGGGGCTTTATTGATCAGTAGAACTAGTTATAATTCATCAGAAGACTGTGTCGTGGGGCTTTATTGATCAGTAGAACTAGTTATAATTTATCAGAAGACTGTGTCGTGGGGCTCGATTGATCAGTAGAACTAGTTATAATTTATCAGAAGACTGTGTCGTGGGGCTCGATTGATCAGTAGAACTAGTTATAA
>JAUMHH010161226.1:0-17575 GCA_032359455.1 Chlamys rubida | reverse complement strand
CCCGCCCGACACTACTGCCATTGTATTAGCGTTAAACCATTAACATTTTAACATTTACTCGAATGATGATTACAATTGCAAAAAAACACGTTCAATTCCTTTAGCAAAGCAAATAGTAAGATTACAGATACTTCTGACCACATTCCCGTCAATATTTTCCCCTAGCCAGCAGAATTTCTCTTCTTAATTATATTTTTCTATCTAAATTATGAACAGGTTAAAAAAATATGTTTTAATGCAAGATATATGATATCTTCCCGTATTTAAATCCCAAATAAAAAGGGATAACAAAAACGTGTTTTATCAATAAGAGACCTTTGTTCAACATGTAACTTGAGTGTGCTGTTGTTTTGGCTAACTTCGTTATTATAGGACGAATTGATAATAAACATTCTCTCCAATTAAGATAATCCGAAATCTGTGATGTAAGTACTTAACCTTTGTGTGGTGTTGACGAAGGAGAAAGCACATGTCAAACACGTGTGTCTTGTATCACCTGTAGACTCAACAGCCAGATACAGCCGGGCAATAAAACTCCGCACTGCACACCTTACCCGAACCTATCTGCGAGACGCAGACCATTGTTACTGACACGGAGCTTTGGTATTATACGCACTCTTGAACTAAGGTTTCGGTTCTAAAACCTTGGCAATATATCAAACTGAGAAATAGCATCATTGTCAGTGCAAATCAAATTGGCCGACCATAGTTAAATTGAGACCTTCTTAACGAGTTCTTCAAATATCAAATGGAAACGAATTGATATTCTGTTAATCATATGAAACTTTATTTAAAACAAACGTTAATATATATTTAAACCTTGGTCTCCCTCTTATTTACCATGTGACATCATGACGTTATGTTCTGGTCACCAATTATGTCGGGTGGCGCGGTGGATAACGCACTCGCCTTTCAAATACATAATAAACATAGACATAGAAAAGGCATGGAATATACATAATAAGATTACACTTCCGGAGGTAAGAACAGCAGTGTGACACATGTTGGACCGATCTACATTAAAGAAAGCACCGCCATCCATCTGACAGAATGAAATCATAGTATACCAAATATACTGTAAAGACAAAACGTTAATGTGGTGTCCGGAATTCAATATAATTTAAATACTTTTTTTTGCGAATTTGACCGTTTAGTATTAATGCATTTTTCTATACATAAAAATGAACTTTTACGCACACTTGTAAACTAAGGAAGTTCGCCGAAAGTGAAACTACATGATTGTATATATATTCATCTGCAGTCGGATCATACAGCTACTGAACGAGTTAACACATTGTTCAGCATTGAATTATTTTCTATCAATACCACGCGTAAACTGCATATCTGTTTCTCAGGAGGTTACTGTACAAGTAAACACATTGTTCAACATGCTATTTGTTTTCTATCAACATCCACGCGTATGCTGCATTCTATAAAGCCTAAACGGCTATTGTGTACACCTATGGGAAACATCGACCTCCATAACTCAAACGCGTGTTTACGAAAGATAAAATCCTGACGACATCGATCAGTGTATTTTCGGTTTTCTCTATTGTTACCATGTCATCAGATAATATACCAAGGACTAAAAAGGGAAGTAGTTTAGTTTGAAAAATGTGTTCGTACTCCAACAGCAGTGTTTCGCTTTTTTGAGTGTTTCAACGAGACGTTTAAATTGATTTCGCTTACAAGCTAATATGAATGATTTATTACAAATAGGAATTTGATACTGTGCAAAACCTGTCCTCCTCTTGGGTACTTCCGGTCAAATGACGTATTTGCTACTGATTCAAGCGCGTGCGGAAAAACACTTCCGGTTCAGTCATCAAAATGTTGCTGATAACCAATTACACCCAAAAACTTCCATCATTGACGACGAGTGAGTTGAAATAGAAAGCCACTGAAAACGTCCTAACGTTACCTTATTTGGCATGGCCCCTGTATCGCGCATGCGTTATTTGGGTCTGCTATAATATGGCAAAAGAGCTTGCACGGACTGCACATATCAATAACCCTTGAAATGACGGTCGAACCCTTTTCAGGTCCTGATATAACGCTAGTGTCCCACACATTCACAGCGCCCCACCACTCTCATAAACACACATAAATAGCACGTGCTCACGTGTCGTTCTCCTAAGAACCTGCTATTTGCCGTGTTCTTGGCAATAAATAATGTTCATATTGACATTGTGTAGTCAATTAACATCTGTACAGTTGTTCATCTGAAATTATCATTTCCTCCTAAAGAGTGCGGTCAATATCGCGTCTTACCGAATAAAACTGATCTCTCTCATTTATTTCAATTTGTGTCGTTGTGATTTACTTAGATGCTATCCCGATAAAGCTCCGGCGAGACAGCTTAATGGTTAAAGGTGCAATCAGAGATGATAGTTTAACATTTCCTTGATCACCCATAAGTGTGGTTGAATTTCAATTCCAAAAGTAACCTCCTGATTCTTACAATTCACTAGATCACCAATTACTGCAAGTGATCATCAAAATTTAAAATGTAGCAAGCATTGTATCACTTAATAATACAATGATTTAGTATTCTTTGATAATTTTGCAATGCTATACAATGGCAACTGTGTCAATAAATACAAGATCTATGGAGTTGTACTCCTGTTCAAGATGAACCTTTATCAGACAATGATCAACATCGTGACACGTGTCAGCACTAGGCGAGTGTATCTGGGTACAGAACTATAAGCTGTAGGTTGTCAATTTCGCCCCGTGATAAATGTGGACATAGGTGAGAGATAGGTCTGCCCTGAAAACACATTAGTCACTGACACCATGCCTTCTAATTTCTACTTAAATACATCAAAGAGCTCACAACAGCTACACTGAGCCTGGTAGAACGAATGACGGTACACCGTCTTGGAAATAAGGTGTTAGGGTAAGCCCGACCCCCCACGTTTTGATCCCTGGGCGTAAATCATGCCATTCAATGGGGGGTTAGTGAGGAGGTACAGCGCGGGGTACCCGTGGGGTACGGGGAGACGTCACGCTATCCGCCTCCTATTCTATCCGCGCATGCCCTAATAGTGACTTCTGTGTTGCTCATGCAAAAAGTGCTGCCTTTGATCGACCGTTATTAACCAATCACATGCAACACACCTCTTTAAAACACCCAAGTTTCCACAATCAATTGTAGCTCAGAACTTAGTGATTCTAAAGCGATACACTTGCTAACACACCTATCAAGAAAGCTGTACTTTATATACACAATAATTATATACCCAGCAAGGGAAATTTAACATTGAAATAAAAAAAGCTAAAATTAAGTCATTTGAAATCAATATGCGTGAAGCTAGCCGCAGAGTAATGATACTATACCCCATCAGGGCAGCCTCACACGTTATAGTTCTAACGTCAAGCGTTCGTTTGTAGTGACGTATCCAGGTAAATCATGATGTTGTATGATGATAAGACCCAGCACCTGTTATATCTGATTGAAAATCTTTAGAAACATTTAAACAGGAAAATCGGGAAACAATGGCGGACTGTCCGCACCTCTCGTGAGCTTTAGGAGGACGACCCGTTCGCGTACAGGTTTGTCATTAGCTTAGCTCTCACTTCGTAAACCAGCCATGATTATATGTTACAAACGTCTTGTTTGAAAGTTTTCAACAAAACACATCCACTGAAATATACACCTTGCCGCAAGTGATTTGACGGGTATTGAAAAGACGGGGTAAAAATCAGCGTACTGGTAACGAGAAACCCGTTAGATGGACAGATACGCGTTACCTGAAAGATTGCCCGTTTGTCATTAGTACAGGTAACAATTATTACTAGTAGGGTCCCCGTTTGTCATAAGGAAGGTAACAATTATGACCCGATAGCTAACAGAGAGCATACTCCTATCTTTATGAGCTTGCTCTCGATCACTTACTTTTTGTTACACAGCGGGATGCCAGTTGAAAGTACACTACGTGCTTATTTCTCACTTATGCTATGCATTAACTCAATATATGACTTTCCAGTTACAAGAATGTTCGATAAGTAACCACAAATATGTTGTGATGGTAACAGATACGTTGAGTACCTACGTACAAATGTAGGAACGAAGGATATTCGAGGATGCAATTCAATCTGTAATGGCTGTTATCATAATTTCACTATTACGGACGAGGTCATTTTTTGTTTTTTTCATTTAATCAAGAAAAAATGATGTAGGTTTTCAATATGTATCAGAGCACGGTGGCCAAGTGGTTAAGACGTATGACATTCTTCTACCACTAGCCCTCCAGCACTGGGTTGCGGGTTCGAGACCTAGTGAGGCAAGTTTGTCGGTGTTTTTTCTCCGGGAACTCCGGCTTTCCTCCACAACCAAAACCTGGCACGTCCTTAAATGACCAAAGCTGTTCATAGCACGTAAAACACAAACAAAACCAAATCAAAAAGTAGCAGAGCACGACGGAAGATTCAGTATATATCTAAAGCATAAGAGCCTTTCATTTCTATAGGAAACATCGATGAAAATGTTTTTTCATCTACAAGTTGTTACGCAACTATCAGTAGTAGCTAATTATTATATATTTAGTTACCAGGCCTCCCCCTCTTCATATGACATAAACTGTTGCAAGAACGCGAAACCACAAAGTCTATCTTACTTGAAGATCATAGCTTAATACCTCTAACCTTGAGTCCATGAGTAACAATTCGTTCTAACCGAAGCCATTGTCATCAATTAATATCTGGAGACAAACTTTTCAAATAGGAGCTTCTTGTCTTCGTGTATCTATAGTATTCATGTTACGTAACAAGGTGTTTGGCTCTGCTGGTGGACTATCGGTCCCAGTGTTTGGCTGTAGCCCTGTAGTTGGAATATTACACTGGTCCCGTCTCTAGAATAGTAAATAGATATTAAATTATTTAGAAATAATTTTGATCACTGGAGGTCTGATTCTAAGTTCTAAACTAGGGGGAGATAAGCTAGTAGTAAACTGGAATATATTCTGGCAGTGTTTATACATGAAAGACTAAATGTAAGTGCATTTTAAGTAAAAATTATCCGTTGCAGCCAAATGTTGTCTATTTACAACGTTATAAAGGGTTTTATATGCACAGTTCCCTTTTCAGTGTATTCTACATATGTTTTGAACGCTGAACAAAGGGATATTTCATTCTTTTTACTTTTAATACCACGGATGAGTCCTAAATAGACAAAATGGCCATATGGTGAAGTCAGAAATTAACTTTATCTGTCTTTCTGCGTCTACATACAACATTTTAAAATGGCTTTGGTTTGGTTTGTTTGTGTTTTACGTCCTATTAAATGCTATGGTCATTTAAGGACGTGCCAGGTTTTGGTGGTGGAGGAAAGCCGGACTGCCCCACGGAGGTCTCGAACCCCCGACCCAGTGGTGGAGGGCTAGTGGTAGCAGCATCTCAGACGTCTTAGAAATGGGGATTCATTTCTTCGTATTTCTTCGTATTTCTAGTTACTTTTTTCATTTCAATTGAGTAGGACAGATTTGCAATCGGAACAAAATAATATGCTGACAAGCATCTCTTGCAAATGCATATCAGATCCGGAAAAGAACTTTTTTGAGGAAAAGTACACATGATTGTTAACCAAAGAAAAAGCGTTAAAGTACGGGATACATTCGCGAAAACTCTACACTCGAAATGTCATAAATAACAATTGATAGTCGGCGTTACGGCCGACGTATTTAAACATGGTGTATTTAAATGTTTTTTGTTCGTTTTTGAAATTAATCATCTATGTACCTCAGAAAATTGTCCTGATTGTAGCTGCATCATTGATTGTTGGCTTGTGTAAGTGTGGCGATCGATACAAATCGTGTAGACCAACCTCGTCTAAACGACAACACGTGCGTATCGCGCGCGTTAAATACCTACTTATCAAGTTAGCAACTTCCTACGACAGTCTCTGTTGATTTGTGAACCATTAAGTTTCCAACAACGCTTTGGTGATAATCAAATTTAAAATTATGACAATCACATTTTTGATACAAGTATGAGTTATCAATAAAGTTGCGTCTATCATAGCGATCTAAATATACCAGTTACATTGTCAAAGGCTCGCTGCTCATAACCGTTCCTCTACGATCGGCGTGTACTTCGCCTGTAATAAACACTCAATTCTTTCTACATTATAGTTTTCACGTCATTTCTGTGTATTTTGGATTTCGAATATTGCATTCCCTATAACTTAATTTGCCACAAAATAAACGAATTTAGCCCACATCTGCTATTTTACGTGTATATTGTAAGGAACTAGCACAAAAGTACCAGTTATCCATCAGAAACATATTCGAGGCTTTTTAAAAAAAATTGAAATGTGTTCCATGTAGTACAAGTCCTCTTTTGAAGATGTTCTTAAGCCATCCTCTCGTGTAGTAAATTGTCTTGGTCTAATGTTTCCGTTTAAAATCCATACGCTTAATCTTAAAACACCGATGATGCTTATTTAGCAAATCAGAGAACTGTCAACGAACAATATTGTTTAAAGAAGACATGATTTAATCTTAACTTATCTATCTCTTTTTCCCCTTCAACAAACAAAAGTATTTACTAAACATCTGTTTCAGTGAGATAGCACTTTAAAGTCGGTATCAGATCCGCGCTATCACATGGAGGCAAATACGCCAACATGCCCTGATTCAGGCACAACCTTAAAAGTCAACCAAATAAACATCTGTTCTGTTACAGTTTCATGAATCTAGCATTTCACGGATAATGACCTAGTTGTAGATGATAAGGTACCAGTAGTCAATGTAGGTAATAAATGCTGGGTACTGTCGTGTGAGTGAGATGACCTGCACATTGTATCTACTCCTTCCTATCTGCTGGGCTGTCAACACGGGGTCATATTGCAAAATGAGCAAAAACGTATGACTGTGTTAACCATACAAATATCGACAAAATCTATTTGAGAAATATTTGGGTTAATGTTTCAAAGTTAACTCTGCAGTTCCCGTTTCCAAATGGTGCGAAATGGAGTTAATCAAAGATTACCTACTTTAGCAAACAGCGTTACAATATTGCGCCCCCCTCCCCCCCCCACTCCTTGCCTAGCTACCATTATTTTTCCTATCTACTCTCCCTGTCCGGAGGTGTCTTTCTAGATAACCGTCGTCATATGACACGGGCTACTGTGAGGACGTTAAACTGCGATCAAACAAATATTTGTTTTAAATAAAAAAAACTAAATTAAACATTTTAACAATTTTTAGGTGGAACGCAAATACTGATGTTTGTGTTTAGAGATTGTTTTATCATGACATGACGTCACATCACCAAAGTGATGATTTACGTATTTAGGACATATTATACGACATGACAACATTACAGCGAACAAGCCGCTCTTTATATTCTTCGCATTGATCGATTAGACTATCGTAAAAACCACACACATCGACATTTCCGGATGAATCTATTGGTAACGCCACTGATTATATGTAAGTAGAATGGAATGTTGTAAAACATTAATTTTATAACTAGTAACAATGCCAAATACAGGTAAATTACGTGTCTGATTTCCGAGGTCGGTGGGCCACGAAATATAACTTACTCCTATCCTTTCGTCTGTTTTCGAGGTGAAATCTGTCAGCCAAAAATGATATTGTTTTCTCTAGGGTAGGTAACTGAATCTTTTACATACATCTTACCGTGATTATATGTTGTCAGCTCACTCATTGTCGAGCGAGTGTTCAAATCACAGTCATAAAAACTGACAAAATACAGAAATGTTGAGTGGGTGTCGCTGAGGACGTTTCGTGTCCACCACACCTGTGGCTGGCGATGACAGATCCCGATAACGTCGTTAATGTCCCGCTCACAGGATAATACCCGTATCAGGCCAGCAGTCTGACTTCGCTTGAAAAATTGGAACTTACTTATTGCTCTTAGAGCTGGCGTTAAACACTATGTTTTAGTCGTAAAGTCTCGAACCCTAACACAGGCACACAGGCGAGGACATAGAAATAAACACTTTTGTTTGCCACCATGTTATTTGAGGTAAAATTCAAATTTAAAACGCCATTAATGTTGGCCCGATATCCACTTAACAACGTGTTGGTGGACAGGTCGAAACACAATGGTATTAATTGTCGACTGGTACCCTTCATCATTGGGTTGGCTGACAAATGAACGAGCAAGAGTACATTCCAGATCAACCAAAACCAGCCGATGGTCCTCTGGTGATGAGCCTGTTGCCACCTGAGGGTTTAGTCTTTTGGTGATGAGTCTGCGAGCCTCACCAGCTCTTAGTCCTCTGATGACAATGCTGTGTGCCACCCTCGAATTTAGTTCTTTGGTGATGGACCTGTGTGCCACTCCAGATTTTTGTTTTCTGATGATAAGCCTGTGTGCCACTCCAGCGTTTAGTCATTTGATGATCAGCCTTTGGTGATGAGCCTTTGTGCCAAACCAGCGTTTAGTCATTTGATGATGGGCTTGTGTGTCATCCCATATTTTCATCTTTGAGTCTGTGAGACATGAATTCACACACTAAGGCTGACGAATTTTTAAAATGCATTGAATATATCTGAAAAATAAATCGTGTTCAAGGTTAATAAAAAACAAAACAGAAACATTGAAGTAATACATAAAAAAATAACAGTCAAAGTCGAAATTAAAAAAAAAACAAAAAACAGGAAAAATATTTGTGCACACAAACAAAAATTTCAGTGACTAAACCAGCTGCTGGAATGATAAGCGTTTTTAGCACATATGTAGCACACTCGCGTCGGAACCAGGAAAGTATTAAGGACACTAACAGCCTAAGACGCGTCAAACCAGTGTTACATCACGATAAACAATAAGTCTTTAATTTGAAGCAAGATCGTGACGTGAATCGCAAAATGTCTGCAGTGTAGGCTAAAGCCATACGGTAGTTAACCCCGGCAGCGATGTGTATTAGAAAATAAAACATTTTGGAACAGTGAGACAACTTTGACATGTAAACTTTTTTAATACAGAAACTATTGTGCCGTTAAGTTAAGGTATATCAGTAGTGCAATGCAAGGAAAGCAACATCTTAGTTACAGTAATTGTGGGAAAAGGCATCGATTTCTCATTGTGAGTTCTAACTGCAGTGTTCTGAGCTTTGAGTGAAAATACCAAACTTTAACAATGAAAGAGAAAATGTTGCAAACATGGACAGTATATGAGGCACTGAGCCCAGATGACATGCTCACGTCACAGACAATGGCAGTGTGGAAACAGACGTGGATAGCAGGTACGGGTGTCTATTACATGTCTATTTCCTGAAGCCAATCACTCTCCTAACATTGTTATTATGTCGGAACTTTCCCCAGACATTCGCCATTTCGGCCTCAAAAAGAGTGGCCAGTCGTCTGCTGCTTGCTCAGACCTGGTCCGGCCGTCAAGCAGAGCCTACAACGAGCGTTATTTCAGACGCCCGGCGCGTCGTTTACTTTTCAAGAGATGTATTCACATCAAAGAAGATATCAGCTTAAATATATTCCTACTCCTCGACTGACATCTCCTCCGCGATATCGACAGGATGATCGCCATGTTTTAACACCGCGCTTTGACATACGATAGAGTGAAGCGGCCGTTCGACAAGAGAAATCACAATAGCTTTCTACAGATTATCAAGTTTATATGACAGATAAAAACGTTTGATGGATAGGCCTGTGTTCAGTCGCGTGTCAAAACACTAATACGTCCTATCTACTTCAGTGGAACATGTTTTGTACGGGTCTCGCCAGTCTCGCTCATTATCCCGTGCCGCCAGGGGGCGCTGACATGTCAAGTGATTACCCTGACACCTAGCGGTTGTGAGGTGAGAACAGTAAACACCCAAACTCTCTAACACAAACATTTAAATAACATGGAATTGTAACAATGCATTCATCCCAGTCACGTTATCAGCGAATAAACTTGAAAAGAAATACACGATTTGTTTTAAGTATTGCTTTTTGTGTTTTTATCTTCTGTCGCCTTTGTAGTTACATAATGTGGAGAAAGAATCGACATTTCGTTACGGTGTTGTTTCTCCCAGGAGGGCACTTGGCTCCTTTACAGAATAGACGATGTCATTTCAAGTCATGATTTGTGTAATAATAACAATTAAAACGAAATGAAAAGATACGTCAACGAAACCACCAACACTGACATGACTAAGGTTAACACTAATACCCGCCAGTGAAAACATATCCGCGAGCGTTTTTCCGGATGAATAATTTGCATGAACTAACAATGCCAGACTATTCCGTTCTCAGTGCTTTGCCTAATGCATCAAATATCAATTATCAAATTAGGCTGTTTTGTAACATGTATCTAACTGACAACGTGTAAACCGCTGGCTTTGATAGTGGGCCTAAATGGCACTGTTGGGGAAGACGCTCTCCTATCGAGTAAAAGCACCAGGCTAACAGAGCATCCCCGGGGAGATTCTAACATTACGATAACATGGCCGGTAAAGGCGCAGTTCCGGATTTATTAAATTATCGCGTCCAGTGTTAACTTTGGGGGGCAGGTGTGAAGCAAGCGAAAACGTTCTAGAATTTCAAATGGTAAACGGTCATGGTTTAGACAATCGACAAATGATTAAATTATCTAATTTGCTCATTTACATATAAACGGTAACCTGATTTTATCTGCTCATCAGCAAGTCCCCAAGTGACGCTATGGCCGTGTATAGTGTTTCTATGGTGGAAATTGTATCAATTTATAACACGCATCAACAGTCAACGAGCAATCCTGTCAGGATGTATAAGTTTGAATGTTAACCATTCTCTTTACACGTCCCAGGGATTATATCATGGAAGTATTTCATATAAAAACGTATAAATAGTCGTAATCTACCGTACTTATACATATCATTCAAAAGAAATTAAACTTTATAATGGTCAAACCAGGAGGTAATAAAACAAGTTCAAAGGTTAGAGTTCATCACATGACGTTCATGACGTTTGCGAATTCTTTAAAGTTTGATATCAAGCATAAATGGCCTTTAAGAATTGAAGAATGTTTTCTACTGCAAAGGATATGCTGGACACCCGTAGATACAGCTCAACAGAAACACTATCGTTAACAGTACAGGTCATAGTAGCAATGCCAAGGTAACTTACATCAATCTTTTAGTGGCATAAACATTTGTTAAACAATGACTTAGAGAGTATTTAGTACTTTGCGAGTTTTCTGTAATCTTATCTAAATGAGATTATGTCCTTTTCGATATGTAAGAACCAAACATATGTGACAATTGTTTAGCATGATGCCTATGAGATGAAAAGTTTAAGCTAGAAATGGGTGTCTGGAATAGATTCCCTCATATTCAAATTCTTTGGAAGTCATAGGTTTAAAAGAGGGATATGCATTACGTATTACCAAACACAACATCTCTTAAATCGTTCAACACAATGGCTGAGAAATGTGAAATAACAATTACATATTAGCACACTCTGTAATCAGGCCTAGCGGTCACAAGTGTTTGTTGTGATGGTGCCACAGCCAGGAGGAGAGGTGACCGCTGATTGATGGAGTCCTGGAGTGTCCCGTCAACAGGCCACAATACGGGCACACAAAACAGGAAATGCATTGACAATTCACCACGTTAGTGTGGAGTGGCCGTCTTGTACTCCTCCCAGAATCACAATGGCGGGACGGGCATTTTCGATAGCGTGTTAATCAAACAGGAGATCTAACATGAAATGTTCAAGTTGTAGGGATCATGCACTGATCGATTGATTTATTTCCTATTTAGTTTCTCTTCCAAATCTCGCACTCGATGTGTAGCCAGGTACAACTCGAGGTAAGAGTTTGGTAACAAGGGTGACGGGCCATCACGAACTTGGCACCTGCAGACTTGGCCTGATTTATGCCTTCTTTCACAAAACTCAGAGACAAGTGTTTTTGAAAGTTGTAGGAAAAAACAGAATGGCTGCCAAAACGGCCAAGAGGTAAAGGAACAATGGCGGTCGAGTGGTATTGCGTGCGTATTTAGCGTTGACACCTATTATGAATACGCATTTACATCCAGTTAGCTGTTGCACAAGTCGGTGGACGGGTGGAGGTCACGTCGACACTTCCCACACTCCTGAAGGTCAGAGCATCTCGTGCTGGCCACGAATGGACCCTCTCTCTCGTGCATTCCTTCGAACTGGAGGCATCCTTTTCACGTATTCACTGATGTTATACCTATGCACGTGTCTATAACTGTTACCTTTCTCTTCGGTAGGCATCTTGCCGTTTAAAATACCTTTGTACACCAATGCGCTTTTGAGGACCACCTGTAAAGACTACTTACTCTCACCTGTTGATCGTGTGCCCGGGTTGGCTAATTAGTGCGTCACGCAAACAACTCAATCCGTCACTGATAGACGTGTTAAGAGCAATTAAAATTGTGTAAAAAAGGAATTCACAATACGTTTACGATAATGAAGGTGAAACAGTAAATTTAAATGCCATAACAGTATCAGACATTCGATTGATTTGACTTGACAACAAAGGCCGACCTGCTGTCAACGGGTTCATTTCTGTATTACAACATTTAGTGTATTATGTTAACACATATGGGATAATCGTCTGTTGTCCATCTATATAAAACTCTATAATCTCATAGTCGGGTAAACAGTTTATCATCGCAATTAGAAAACGAGATTGGTATTTTTTTTAAATGCAACAGAAACAATTCCTTCGACTTTGCAACTTGGTCCAGAGCTTTACATCTCTTTCCATTGACACGTACAGACAATCACATTCAAGCATCTAACTGCAGCAAATACTAACATAACCCTCTTGTTGTCAAAATATGAATATCCTCGGTCAATATCACACTGAATTGATCGCCACTGTTCACTGTTCTATCAGAATACCATTAACTCATACATTGGCGACCACTTTCAAATATTACTCCTTATGATTAAGCTATACATCTTCTTATAACATGCGTAAAATAAAGATTTGGTATTAACGGTTATTACAATTAAGCGCTTATGAATTTAAACAAAATTCGACATGTTATGACCGCTAAGATATGTACGTTTCTAAATAAGTATCATAGTACTCACCCTACATCAATATAATATATAGTAATGTTTTTTTCTTTCGGACTTCAGATTTGCGCTGTCTGCTATTTGCTGTGCAGTTGATTTGCAATTGTTTACACATGTACGCCTGCTGTTATCAAATTGTCAATCCATGTCGGAGGACTTACCATACATGTACCGAGCAAACATTTGGTCCATTGGCCACATTCTACAAACGCAAATATCACTTAATATATTAAGGAGACGAGCTATTACGCAAGAAAAGAATTTCAGAAAAAATGCTTCAATCCATTCTAGAACAGGTAAGGTGACAACATATTAAATCAAATATTATTGGGACATGGAATAAGCGACAGCATACCAAATCAAATCAATAGACAACGGGAAGGTGTCATCATACCGAACTAACTCAAAAGGGCAACGGAAATGTCACATCTTAAACAAATCGAATTTAAGGAGATCGGGAAATTGACATCATAGGAAGTCAGATTTAAAATAAAAACGGGAAGATCACATCATACAAATTCAAGTTATTGAAAAATGGAAAGGTGGCATAATACCAAACAACTAAAATGGAAAACGGGAAAGTGAAAACATATAAGTGTGTGTTAATGAAAAACGGAAGGTGATATCACGACACCATATCAAACCAATGTTTATGGAAAATGGTAAGACATGCGACATAGCCGTCCATTGTTAATGAATACAATGAGGGAAGCATGTGTATAGCAAACCAAGCTTAATAGCAAATTGTACATAAATAAGCATAGCACATATATTTGAAAGTTCAACAAGGAAGATGGAGATATATTAGACAACTGCTAATGGAAGGAATGGGATACTCCTATCGGAATATACGTATACAACGAGTCTATATTTCACGAATGAATGCTTTTCCGGCATTATGGCCACTCTGCCACTATATATTACGCCTGTAAATGTCTTACTTTTCCAGTAAAAGGCAACTTACCTATATGTTATAGGTTTCTGTTGAATCCGACATACATCTAATACGGTTTCTTACCATCTGTCTAATTAGACTAAAACATGTAATCTCACATGTCGTAAAGACAGGTTTCAGAAAATTGGGAACATAACTCACCACGAGTAATCAGGGGAAGAATAAACACAACACACCAATGTGAAATGAACAACGCAAGAGAAGGACGTTACCTGGTGTTCAAGGAACAGTAATTTGGGATATCATGAGCTCGTTCACTGGCATTCATTAAACAAAGCGGAAGTTGAATAAAGTTGATTTTAAAGGAACACAGGAAATGGTTACACGGGATATAGCATTGGCAATGGAAACCAGGACGGTATACACTTATGTGAATAAGTAAAACTGCAGGCAGGAGATATCAGTCTTAATGGAAACTAGGAGGATATACAATGATTTGAAAATGCGAAAAAGTAAAATGGACATATCATTGAAAATGAAAAGCATGATAGAATACACATTGATGTGAAAAGAAAACGGAAATGTACATTACAGTAGGTATGGCATAGACAAAAACTAGAAAGTACACAAAATATAATGCGAAATAGGACATAAGTAGGCAGCAGAGCAGTTGATATAAATAAAACACGGGAAAAGTGAAGCATAAGCCCCAATGTTAATGTGGCATTTCCGAAATAGAGAATGTTCACCTGTGTACGTGAAGGCGAGATTCCATCATTTGTGGAAGGTCGATTCTTTCTCGTAAGGACCATGCAGAGAGATAAAGTTTCAAGCCACCGGTTGTGTAGATAGAGGTATAAAATGCATCCGTGTATATATATATATATACATCTGTGTGTATCTAGTATACGTATTACATGTACTTTCCTGCACAATAAGTGCAATGTAGTCTAGAGAAGTAGCTGACCCTTGACCTGTAGATATCGTACAGTCACAAATAAATGTAACTTTCTCTCTCGTACATTCTAACTGCGAGCTATCTTATTTCCAGCCAAGCTATGGATTGTTTTCGTTTGCGTGTTACCTGTGAATTCAATAAAATGTTTAACTTCCCCTGCGGGGTTAATTTACCCCATTTGGGTGGTCTCTGTACTATCAACCCGATATAACTTAATTATTGTAGGGGGATAAATTACGCAACTATACTACATCCAGTGGCCACACATAAAATTTAAGAATCTATCAAGTAAATTCCTTCAACATGAAAAAAGCCGTCAAAATTATGGGTAATGAACCATAGGGATATGTCTAAATGACTTACCACAACGCGACACGCATAGTGGTAACTCTAGACTATATCAAACTCCTAACTCACATTTCCACGATAGAAGAAATGTATCAAATTCACTCACAAAAAGTCTGTTTGGAGTTCACGAGATATACCTTGTACTCTGTCTTCACTTATACACCATATGACTGTGTCCGGGTGCAGAAAGCTAATTAACGAGTCAGGTTCTCGGGCTGAATCGTGTTGTATAAATGGTCATCGGTAAAGCTGACGAGTGCTAATTAATTAGGAATACCTAAGCTATGAATAACCAAGTCTGTACTGGCTATGTATACCACAAAAGAGCGATACATAACACCTAAGCTGTGTGGATATTACCTATCCTTTATCGTATACCCGATATACACATACATATATGCATGTCTATATCACAGTGAGCAGATGACATTCGAGTCGTTTTGGTTTCTATGATTCATTAATACATACTTTTCTTTTCTCCCTGTAATGACATCCATAATCGTGAACATGAATTTTCGGTTCGAAATAAAACTATTATAATGGTATAACGTAATCATATAGGGTATTACTCAAATTCCATGTGACATTATTTATTATGAAATATATTATTAAATATAGGTATTGCCGAATAATTTTTTTTAATTTGCTTGTTATTGTGATTGTGTGAACTTCCTTTCTTTGATTGACTGCTCAGTGATGTTATGGAATTAATTGTTTGTTACATCATCTTTGTGGCAGAGAACGTTGTTTATTTGCGACAAACATGTCAGGAAATTTATGTCTTCTCTGAAATAAAACATCTGTAGTTTAGCCGATGATCATTATTCTACATTTCTCTACTTACCTGCAATATTCTTAGATTTGGAAATGCCTGGTTCATTCAGGTATAAACACTTATGTATTGTACAATTAATGTGAAAAGAGTGTGCTTACCAAGGCATGCTATTTATTGAATCATATATGTTTATGTAATACACAGGCAAATTTTGTTCACGTGAATTTCACGTGAAATCTCAATTCACATGAATTTCACGTGAAAAAATTCACGTGAATTTCACATGAAATCTCAATTCATATGAAGTTCACGTGAAAAATTTCATGTGAATTTCATGTATAAGCTCGTTTCAGGTGAAATTCATGTGAACAATTTCACGTGCACCAATTTTGCCTGTGTAGATGTGTTTACAAAATAAGTTGCCGAATTTGATTGATGGAACAACAAGCTGTCATTGCAATTTATATTAACTTATATTAATTATCTACCTTAGATCCTAAGTGGATTAAACCTACATGTATATATATCTGCTGTCCGGGAATATATCAAAGTAACGTGAACTGATAGATAATGTTATACAAGGGAATTTTCCATTTTTTATTTCAAATAATATTATTCTTTATTATGTTACGTTATACTGTTTGTTATTTCGTTATTCCTTTATATATTTAAAGTTCCTGTTATTTTGTTTTCTTTTGTAGATTTATGTACTTTAATTTTTTGTATTCCTTAAAATGTTGTTATATAGTTCCTGTTCTTTTTTTTCATTCCTTTATGACTTTTGTATACTCTGGTGTTTTTTTTGTTATTCTTTTTAAACATTTGTATATAGACCCTGTTATGTTTTCATTCCTCTCTACAGATGTAGTATACAGTATATACATACTGTTTATAGTGTCACGGTTTTTAATCTCCCCCCCCCCCTCTGCTTCAACAGTACTTAAGCCTGATTTAGATTTCTACCGATTTGGCCCCCAGCATCACCGATTTGTCCAAAAAGGACATAATAGCTGTATGGTGCAGTGTCATCAATTTTGCATCAATCTATTATCAAATGTTAAAGGTGCTGTTCCATATGTGTGACTTATGTTCATCTTTTGTTCATTTATATAGTTTCAGATATTTCGAATCTATTCTTATTGCCAGACTAGTGAATTCCACTTAGGAATCCATCAACTGGGGTACGCTGAACTTCACTGAACATACATGTACCACTAACGAACGCTAGATCTCATTCACCCTTGCGTTCCGTAAGTTTGTTATTCTTTAATACATTATACTTTATGAACAATTTAAACGAGAGTAATAATCAACAAAATTAAATCACGCTGGTGCAAAACAGAATACATGTAACGCAACCATTTCCCCCCCTAACACGAAGTATCACCAGGATGAGAAATTGTGCAAATAATGCTGCGTTTAACACGATTTCTCACCCCTTGCACGATTTCTCACCTGGGTTAAGAAACCCCGTACATATTCCGTCTTTGCGTATTGCAGAGTTATCTTCTCTTGTCAGCTGGTATTGATTGTTACGTCATTGGTTTGTGTGAGAAAATTACGTCGTTTTCTCAAAAATGGATGACGTTACTCTCACA
>JAUMHH010161215.1:0-17578 GCA_032359455.1 Chlamys rubida | reverse complement strand
GCATAAACACAAAAGGATGAATATGAAAAGAATACTTGATTAGAAAAATCAATAACAATATTAATAATATAATAAATAATTATTATAAGATAATATATTAATATTAATAATAAGTAATAACAAATAAGGAATAACAAATAAGTAATAACAAATAAATGCTAACAAATAAGTAGTAACTAAAAATGTCCCTCCAGGGCTTCCGTAGTTTACATTCTATATGTGTAAATCACAATTATGTTATGTATGTTTGTCAATAATCCGATCTACACTGGCGAAGTAAACTCGTTATATATTTTTCCGTCATCTAATCCATAGCTGTATGTAAGCATGGCTTATAATTGAACTATGCATTGTGAATGTTTGCCAATATTTCTAATTTATTCAGACAATACTGACTGATGGTGTACTGTATGACTTCCTGTCGTTCAGCCTGTTTTTAACTGGTATCATTATAGGTATTTCAAAATGGGACATATTTGAATCCTGAATAGTTCCAAAAAAGTAGTTTTATGATAAACTTCCATATCGTGTGAAGTCACTGAAAAAGCCATAATATATTTTTGGGTACTATTATGAAATTATTTATACTACGCTGCATTATTAACAAAACTCTCCGTCCACCTCAAACCCTGTATGCACTTAAACAGATGTGATAAACTCATTGAGATCTGGCACTTTTTAACAAGGAAAGAGTTGCACCGGTAAACGTATTTAATGATACCAAAAAGATGCTTCTAAAAGTCCTTAAAATCATCTTTTTTCTCTTCGTACACTATATCGTCCAATATTTTCTGTTCATCCACCCCATCTTTCGAATTTCTGCTGATGTTTTTTAAAATTTGAAAAACTAGAATGAGGAATGTTTCTATCACTGTTCTTTAGTCACTGCGAATACTCTGTTCCTCGCCGTTCGATACTTCTTTTCGCACTTTATTGTGCTGTTCGGAAGTTTCATGCTCTTGCTGTTGGATTGTTTTTTGCTTCAAGAGCTACGATCCAAAAGTCTCCACCCTCCCATCTCCTCCCCCCCCCGCGCTTCACGCTTAAACAGCAGTTATACAGTACTGATAGCAGGATGATAAACACATTGATATCTGTCACTTTTTAACAAGGGAAGAGTTGCACCGGTAAACGTATTTAATGATCACTAAAATTATCCTTCTAAACGCAGTTATTTTGTTAAAACTAATTTGACAGATTCTTGTAGAATTAGAGTATATTCAACGTTATATTTACCCAGGTCAGTATCGAGGTCTGTATCATAATCCTCGTCATCACTCGCTACCCAAGTCCGTTCTGCTAGTCGACTCGGAGTTTCAACATCAAAATATACTTCCAAATCTGTTTTCAACTTAGATGTTCTTAAAAGTCGTTCTTTTTTCTCTTCGTACACTTCATCGTCCAAAACCTTTCTGTTGGACCATGCCATCTTTCGAATTTCAGCTGATGTTTTTGACAAACTAGAACTAGGACTATTTCTATCACTGTTTTTTGAGTTACTGCGAATACTCTGTTCCATGCCGTTCGATACCTTTTTCCGCATTTTTGCACTGTTCGGAAGTTTCATGCTATTGCTGTTGGAGTGTTTTCCGCTTCCAAAGCTACGTTCCGACTTAAAGTCGAGTGACGTAGGTCGGGGTATGCTCGGAAGGGAGGGCGTGGTACTTGCGACTGGTGACCGGCACTGAAAGGCCCTGTCCATCTGAAAAACAACAGAAAATTCTTTAGTTATCTTAGGAATAAAGACGACACCACAGTGTCTACCGACAACTCAAAATCCGAACCCGAAGTTGAGATTTAAACAAGAACTGAAATCCCATAAAAAGAATGACGAAACTAATTTTGAATTTCCATAAAAAGCTCGATACTGAACCAGATGACCGGGAAGGTAAGCGTCTCCGGCAAAACATGGGCCACCTGACATGTTGTTTTTCTGTTTGTATAAAGGTACTGAACTTTACAAGTCATTGTTAACTTTTTTCAGTTTTTATAAGAACCCGCTAGAAAAACCATAGTTTTATTGTAAAAAAACGCGCATCTTGAAACGTCTTCAAATAATGGAGAATATATGGGATCTGACCAATATTATCATATTGTAAGTAAATATTGAAATATGAAGCTAAAACAGAGTTTTCTACAAGATAAATAAGATTAAGGGAGTTCTCGAATTTCTTGTCATTTAAGTTTTTTACAACAACAAATAACCTTACTTTTTTCCAATTATAACTTACTAAAAGTTAAAGTAAGTCATTTTAACATTAAATTAAACGTGTTGACTATTAGAGCGTTATACTATCTATTTATTTTTATGGTTATGTTTCGTTATTAAGTTTAAATTCTAATATCTAAATATTATCAAAATATTACACAAAAGCAAAAGTAAAATATAAAATATAGCAATTGTTACAATGAATTTTTTCTTATACAAATTATCAAAGTAATTGTTTATAGCATGTCATTATTGCACAAGCTAATCATCAGTGAAATGCTTATTCCGTCTTTTCGTATTGCAGAGTTATCTGCTCTTGTGAGCAGGTATTGATTGTTACGTCTTTTGTTTGTGTGAGTAACGTCATCAATTTTTGAGAAAACGACGTAATTTTCTTACACAAACCAATGACGTAACAATCAATACCTGCTCACAAGAGAAGGTAACTCTGCAATACACAAAGACAGAATAACAATGGGTTTGTTTTATCAATAAATCATCAAATATTTGTATAAGCAAAATATTGTGTCATTCTTCCTACTTTCTCCTTTCAGTGAGTTTTTGTTTCCTAGGTATCTACTTCTAGTATCATATACACTATATGTATATGTATAACACATCAATCTACCAATATGTTCTTTTTTATATACAATGTACAGTTGACGTACATGTATAGTCAATTAAACGTCAAAGCGGTTATCCAGTCCACCTTTTATAAGCCACATCGCATGCTATAATACAGACCTCGAGCAATCTCAGGATATGAGAGGGAAGGACAAATAAACCAGCAAACTGAAAACTTACCTTAGATAATTTTTCTTTGTAATATTCAAAACTTCACCATCTCAGATTTATGATCACCCAGCTTTAGTCTGTTGTTAAACATCATCCCACTGGACAAAACTAATATCACCGGCACGAACCTAAACACACGACAGTCCAAATACCGTATGTTTGGAGAACTCGAGGACCCGTATCGCCAATGTTTATTGTAAATGATAATCCGAACCTAATCACGACCCTATGGAAAATAAACACCAAACGGGTGTATCGACAGTGGGTAAGCTGAGATAGAGAGCTTTAATCTGTGTATACAAAGGGCACAGGCACTAATCTCATCAGTGTTATAGTATATACCCCTGTAGTGTGTGTAACGTTAAAGGGACGTGTTCACGTAAAATAGAAACAATGTATCATAGCGTCAACACCCACGGACAACATAGCGTAATTGCCCAGGATTATACCACAGCGTCAACACAAAGGGGTAAAATATATCACAGCGTCAACACAAAAGGGTAAAATATGTCACAGCGTCAACACAAAAGGGTAAAATATACCACAGCGTCAACACAAAAGGGTAAAATATAAAACAACGTCAACACACAAAATATACCACAGCATCATGGATACCGTTACAAATGCACCACAGCGTTAACACATAAGTGTAAAATAAACAACTTCAAAACAAAATATACCACAGCGTCTGTACACAAGGTCAAAATATACAATGGCGCCGACACACAAGGGCAACATTTACTACAACGTCAACACAAAAGGACAAAATATACGCCAATGTCAAATCACAACGACTTACTATACCACAGACTCAACACACAGCAACGGAGCAAACATCAATCTCAACACACAGCAACGGAGCAAACATCAATCTCAACACACAGCAACAAAACAAATATCAATCTCAACAAACAAAGACAAACTATAGCCCACTGTCAGCAATCAAGGGCAAAACATACAGTATCAACACATAAGGATACGATTTATCTCATCGTCAACATATAACGGCAAAATATACCAAAACATAACACTAAACGACAAATGTACCAAAGTGTTAGAACACAAGAACAAATCCAATACCACGAGGAATCAAGGAGACACCAAACAAGATAATAAATGCAATATATCCACTTTATTTGCAGCATTTGAAGAGCAATCAGTTTCATAATTGTGTAATAAACGACTGGTTTGGTTTTCCAAATTAGGGTGAGTCAATCGCTAGCGGTACTGATTATTTCTCAACTGCGTGCCATACGGATCAGAAAGAGGAGTTATTTGTTCCACGTGGCAATATCAATTCTTACTAATTAATTCAAATATTTCATTCCTCACCTTTAAGAGGAATACCGTCTCGGATATATCATATATAAGCAAGTTCTCTGAGATGTGTATTAGCCGTATCGGATCCAGCACTGAGCATTTCAGATGTCATTTCCATTGACCATATAAACAGTATCGGAGACAGAACCTAACATTTTAGACGTATCTATCCTTGACCTTATAAACAGTATCGGAGACAGACGTAGCTATCCTTGACCATAAACAGTATCGGAGACAGACGTAGCTATCCTTGACCATATAAACAGTATCGGAGACAGGACCTAACATTTTAGACGGAGCTATCCTTGACCATAAACAGTATCGGAGACAGAACCTAACATTTTAGACGTAGCTATCCTTGACCTTATAAACAGTATCGGAGACAGAACCTAACATTGTAGACGTAGCTATCTTTGAGCTAATACATAGTATCAAGGCCGGGACTTACCATTTCAGTTGTCACTTCCCTTGATCAGATGAATATTAATGATGCACCTGGTTCGATCTTGGCAAACATTAATGAATACCTTAGGTGTTTTACATCCTTGTATACCACTACTCGCTACTCAGGTCAAGCTTGTTATTAGCTCATCGGCTTTATTCAATAAAAGTACAGGCGTACCAAAGCTGTCAATAAAATATAAAAATAGAAATAAACTATTGAACTAAAATATAAGCAAACGTTCAGTACTACGTACGTTCGTTCAAGAACGACCACGTGATGACGTCATTATATATCAAAATAACTATCAAATAAAGTTTCTTGATGGACGTCGAAATCTTGATGCCAATCATTGCCATATCAATTTAGAAATATGATTAAAAAGCCAGTATCATGATCCTGATTAATATTACTGTTCTTTATCTAACAATTGATTGATCTTCAGTCGTAATTGATCAATTAGTTCTACTAAATATATAAATCAAATTTGTCACTAAGGGAGAGATACTCGTGTATTGAATATATGTCTTTAAAACATCCGTGCCTGATGTTATGGTTCGACTATGTAAACTGGACAGGCTACACTCATTGTATATTTGTAAATTTAAAACAATGGCTGTACGATTGATTTACAGCGTTACCGGGTAAATGGCTGTTTGTGGCGGTAGGAGAGACAATCGAAGTCCACTCCCGGTCACACTAAAGTATTTATTTTATACCACGGGGAGTTTTCGATATCCGATGTTAATTGTTTTAACTATGACATTGCAGTATCATACTTATCCATTTAAATAATGTATAAACCCAGGCCTAATTGGGCGTAAGGAAAGAGTATGACATGCGCAGTACTAAATTCAAAACATAATTGTTGGTATACTTCTCTGGTTTTTCAAAAGTGTTGATCGATTGCACGGTTCATATGTAACAAAAATATATAAATTATTCCAGCTATCAAATACAAAAAGAATCTTGCACTGAAGATGTTGTAAAATAATCACTAAAATACGACCTAAGTACTTACTGGAAAATGTATTGGTGTCGATGGGGGAAAACCTAAGTTAACATTTCACTGCACCAAATGACCATTGCTCTAGGATTCATCAGGCTTACTTATGGCTAACAGAATGAAAATTTACATCTAAAACGTTCCAAAATATATGTAAAATTCGTAATTGGTAGGTGTTCCCACTAAACTAGTTGTAGCGTTACAAATTTCTGTGTTTTTGATGAAACAGATTTTTTTTTCAACTAGCGTTTCAATAAAATTATAAAACACCACTTGCATGAGCTCTGCAACTTCAGTTGAAGGCGTTATGGGTATAAATATTCACTTAAAAATATATTCACTTTAGGAGATATTCAGACATTCAGATTCTCCAATATGAATGAAAAACAACATTACATTACTTAACACTATCTTATAACAAAACAATAAGTTAGCAATTCAAACATGACATCGATCGGAGGTTTATACATTAGAGTGTGCACGAACAAGCGATTAAAGTGATTAAAAACAATTTGTTTCAACAGGTAGTGAAACATATTGGTGGATTAGTTTACAGGCAGGGGACTAAATCTAGAACTACTCTCACGCAGACGGTATGCAGGAAAACAGTCGTGTACAAGTAGGGTCCACAATGGCGGTATGCAATAAAGCATTCACTTTTGGTGAATAAGTGAACTAAACTGGTCTCACACAGACGGTATACAAAGCATTCGAGAGTAGTGCACAAGTGAGGTCCGCCTAGAAGACATTCAAGATAGCATTCACTTTGATGATTGTGTGCAAGATATGGAGGAAGGTCTAGTAAAACTTTCCCGTCAAGAAGGTATACAGAAAAGCGATGATGATTGTGTGAACGGGTAGAGGGAAGTTCTAGAACAAATTGTCCTGCTCAGACCACGTAAGGAACATATTGCTAAATGATCGTAATGGGGATGGTTGTTTATGGTGTCTGTATTTGGCTTTGAACTAATCATATAGTAAGCGTTCATTACCTCAACAGCAAATACATTGTTTCTGTATTTGTCCCTGAAGGTTAACTGCATATTTCTTTGTAAGTGAATGCCAAGTTGACTTACCCGATGTGTTATGTTATAGGTTTACTATCATCGGAAAATCCACCTATTGATCTGGAGGATGCAACCCGGGTAAGTTACGTAGGGTTTGTCCCAGGAAGTCAGGCAAGCATATAAATATTCCAGATAAGGAACATGCAGGACCCGCCAAGATAGGACTTGACATGTCAACTCTTTATTGGCAATTTCACCGCCTAACATCCATCACTGCGTCAATACTATCAAACAGCACATTCGTAACGTATTGCCCTTCCTGGTAATATGTGACATTTAAAACACGTGTCCGTGTTGCTTAGATAATATATCACAGTCTTACAAAAGAAGCATCCGACAGGCTTGTCCTACACAACGCCCTAGTAATCGCAACCGATGCACATGCATCCGTCAACGGAATGTTTCCTTGGACTCCAGGACACACTTTGGGGGTTGTTTATGACAACACTAACCTTTATATATAAAGGGTCTGGGAATGTAAGACAAAAAATATCTCGCCGACAAAAACTGCACAGTCGTTAACCTTGCTAAATGCTACGATGAAAAAAATTATCTGGTTTAAGATTTTTTTACTTCTGCTGCAAGAAGACTTTGTTTTTGGGAAACCGTTGGAGGTAAAGTATTTGATGAGTAGGTCTTTTATAAGTTCTTGTATTTTGTCTCTTTTTATAAAGCTTAGTATGAGAGGGGAAATTCTGCCTTACAGACAAGATTTTCCAGCGATGCGGTATACCCCGGAGACGCGCTCACTAGTTCAGCAAGGCCGAACGTGGTCAGTTGCTGGACAAGAAACTGGACTCTCATATAATTCCCTATTTAAAATATGAAACATATATATTTACACTGTTGTCTATCTTTTTCAGTACATCTTCTCTTTATTTGTATTACATTTAGGACATTAAGCGGCTAAATGATATCTCTTCCAGACCAGAAACCTGTCGCAAAAAACTCGTTGCATGGAATAAAGTAACAAATTGTCCAAATGTCTCCTAAAGGAATGTATTTATCCATTTTCAAATAACGTGTGCCTTGTTTAACATTGAGTTCCATAAATAATACTAGACTTGCGTATGCAATAGAGTACATCTACAGTATTGTATTACTTACAGCAATATTCATCACAAGAACAATCACTTCTCCATTCAAAACACTCTCCAAAGAATGTGTCTGAGCCAAACCGACCCCCGGAGGAGTGGAGTGTCGAGGGTGCGTTCGAGTCCGACATACAACTCACCCCACAGCAGGCCAGAGTCCTAAATGCAGACATTGTGCTTACCGAGTCTGGACAATTTCGCAGTAAGCGAAAGGCATTGTCCAACGCCGAGTCCCTTTGGCCCTCTGCAGTAATTCCGTATAAGTTCGAACAAAATTTCCGTGAGTAAATATTGAACATATATCACATTGTATTCGCCCTATTTCATACTCAATATCTATTGACATGTTGAAAGAATAATTTCGATGAATCGATGATGATCCGAAAATTGTTTGTTGTCGCCAAAGTCTCGTTGTTGTTGTAGTTCATGCTTTTTGCTATTTTCCCTTCCTTTTGTTGTTGTATTTGCCAAATGCATTGCGACACGAGATCCTGAGATCCATGTTATCTCAATATGTTGTTACCCACATCCTGGAATCATTGTCGACCCTATCATAGTAACACGAGGTCCCCAGATCTTTACAGAACGCAGTATCGATAACTACTTCACTTTTATGTCATTGTCGTTATTAGCATGGCAACACGAGGTCCTGGAGGCTATTAAACACTGGGAGAAGGAAACTTGTATTACGTTCCGGGATGTTTCGACCAGTGTTCAGTCCGAGCTTGGACATACAAGCATTGTACAATTTGCACATGGACCAGGGTAAGCAGAGCGAATATGTTGAGTCCTGGTTTAATTATACAGTCAAATGCATTCGGTATCTTAGTATGTATACGAAACCTAGCTAATTATCCACTGCCATTAGATTGAATGTTAATTAGTTCATGTCATTAAAATGAAAGTTAAATGGTTTGAAAATCGATTGGCTACTTTGGCGAATGTCCCATGAATTACGATCTACAATGTATCAATCAATAGAATCATAAACCATATACTGTATACCGTGATATTTTCGGCGAAGTTTAAATTTCGCCTTTTCCGCCCTCCCAAATAAGGGCGATTTATCATGACAACGAGAATTAGTACACAGCATACATTATATAGTAATTACATGTGGAGGGCGAAATTAACACTAGGCGAACATGGATTTTATCGACAGGCCAAATTTTGGACTGGGTGAAAGTTTCCCGGTATACATTATTCATATTGGTTATGATGCTGAAGGGTTTTGATTGCTTGATTCAGTCCAATATGTAGAACAAACAGAAGTTGAAACTTATCGGAGAAAAGATGTCTCCATTATATGTGTATCGTGTTTGTTCTTAAAACAATGACTGCGATGATAGTATTGTAATACTTCATACTTTGTGTACATGTGCAGGTGCTCGTCCACCATTGGTAGAAGTAGTGACGGGGGGATACAAGAAACGTTCCTCGGCGATTCGTGTAACTCGGTAAGCTGTTCAAGAGAAGGTCAACATCAACCTGCAATAAATGTCAGGCACAAGAACTAGACGTATACATTTTATGAACTAAGTGATAATTTGTAACGGGTGCTGCGCCACGGAACCAGGATAACACAATAACCTAAATCATTTGCACTTAATCTATTGAACCGTTCCTATAAAAAAGGTGATTGGAGTTCAGCAATGCAAATTGTTCACTACCAAGAA
Organism: Chlamys rubida; assembly: GCA_032359455.1. Lineage (NCBI taxonomy): Eukaryota > Metazoa > Mollusca > Bivalvia > Pectinida > Pectinidae > Chlamys > Chlamys rubida. The sequence continues at coordinate 7,969 of JAUMHH010161215.1, read as the reverse complement.
TTATCTCGTGTAGTTCTCAAACCCAAGATATCTAACTTGGAGGGACATGTCGATCACGCACCTCTGTATTTAATTAGGAATAAGATAAGAAATAATCTACTTTCTGAAAACGTATCTATTTTAGCACAATCAAAGGACTAGGGGCGTTAAGGGTCATTTCCGGCGTCATCGGGGATTTAGATTTAGTCATTATATTCGTAACCTGGCATAAATAACTACCCAAATATGAAATTTCAAATTAATTCGACAACTAGTTTAGGAGATATGGCATTACAAAGAGAGACATAAACCCGCATTTTCAAAATAAAATGCATGAATATTGTCTGTTGTGCACTTATTGGTTCAAAATTAGCCATTTTGAAGGAACTTAGCTCAACACTCTTCCACTTTTGAAAGCCTCCGCATGCACCGAACAAATACTTATTCGTAGAAAGTGATTTTTGTTTGTCACATGCGGTCCAAAAACACCATCTTTTGGCTATTTCTGCATAGCACGCACTTGTTTTACGTGTAGGGCATCTACATGAATGTTGTTTAACGAAATTAGTCCTTTGAGTGCATTATCGATTAGATTAGCAAATAATTGATTTACGCAGCCACGATATAAACAATGGGAAAAACTCCAGTAAGCGCGATTATAATTTAAAAGCACAATAATAAAAGCGAAAAAAACGCTAAAATGAAATTTTCGCTAAAATAAGTACAATAAATGTCTTACATTATTTAAAAATGAATGTTTACTATTTACAGGTTGGTTCTGCAGAGCACGAAATAGGACATGTGATAGGGTTTTTTCACGAGCAGTCTCGCCCAGACCGAGACGAACACGTGCAAATCCATAGAGACAATGTTGCGAGAGGAAGATTGATGGAATTCCGGAAGTACGATACTAATCGTATTCGAACCGATGAACCTTACGACATTGGGTCTGTGATGCACTACGGGCCTACAGTGAGTAGACTACGGGAAGACCAAAGTCTTGGTTGTATAAACTTTCTGTTGAAGTCATTATTCCCAAGACGAAATGTAATGTGTGCTTCTAGAAATGTTCCCTCAAATACGTCATTAACAAGTTACAGACTGATAATGAAAAGTGAAAGCTGTAAAACAGACTGCAATATCACTACACTTTGAATTTCGTCTTTCAGTGGTTTAGCAAGGACGGGAAAGCTCACACTATCGACCCCAGGGACAAGGGAATGATGCCGTGGATGGGACAGAGGGATGAACTCAGCTTTATGGACGTCAAAACGGCCAACAAACTCTACAGCTGTGGCAGTAAGTGACCTGTAACACTATCATAATACAACTCTGTTACTGGACAAAATCTATACCCTCCACATTTACACTAGTATATATCCTTCGTGGCGTTTCTAGATTCATTAATACCTGCCCGATAGAAAAGCGGAAGGGGGTTGTAATGTTTATTTTGGGAGAAAACAACCAAAATATACTAAAACCAGGTGAATATAATAAAATTAGACCAAAGCGATGATACGACGGCTAATAGAACGGGCGATATATAGTTCTCTTCTGTGATGACTGTCCGACCCTGCTGACCGCAAATTGGGGAAATAAAATATTCTAAACTTTGAAAAACAAAACCCAAATGAAGTACAAACAAATGTTCAAGTATAATCTCGAGATTGATTAAATGGCATTATCAATCTCGAAGTTTCTCCAATAGTATTAATGTATGTAAAGACGGCGTGATGTCACGCCATCTGTCGTCATTTTACATTTTTAAATGAGTTGATGAAAATGAGCATTATACATATAATGGATATATCTATCTATAATGTATACTATTTTTTTTAATAAAGGGGGGAATCATTTTTACTTAATGATATTTTATAATGTTAATGTTCATGTGTTGTCATGCATTACAGGTACATGTTCCCCTGGCCTGAGGTGTGAAAACAGTGGTTACGTTGGGCCGCAATGCACGTGCGTGTGTCCCAAACAACTGACCGGACGGACCTGTTCCCAAACAGTTCACGAAAACATGGGTAACAAATTCATTTTATTACATTTTTTCACATTAAATATCTACTTAAGTAATTCATCCTGGCATGTATATTTTGATAGTTGCTCAATTGTCATAGTTATACTTGTTGGTAATCGATACATTCCTTACAATGTACTGTATTACTGACTTTATATCGTACGGACAATTTAAGACTGTGGTGGAGTTTTGGACGAGCCCACTGGTACGATTACCTCCCCTGGCTACCCAGACAAGTACAGTAACAATGCCACGTGTAACTGGATGATCAAGGTAAGTACTCATACACAACCAGTAACTTAAATGATGACTAAACACGTTCACTTGCACGCCGCCGTTTTGAAGACACCTCCACGCTCCATGTCTGCAGACAATTCTAATCACGTCCACACTACCGGTAGTTGTAGACAATATGTTAGGCACTTCAGCACTACCGGTAACTGAAGACAATTTTAAACACGTTCACACTACCGAAACCTTTAGATAATTCTAGACGTGTCCATATTATCGAAAGCTGTGGGGCCCTTTACTGAAGGCAGTAGACATCAAGCCATCAGTATATATAGCAATCCCTTTACAGTTGTTCCGCATCTTCTACTGCAATCCGTATTGTGAGACATACCACCATTGGGTCAGATTGCTACTGTTATGATACCACCAATATGATTTTACTACCATGACTTTGCTGTTCCAAGAACTTCATAAACTGACGTTAGGATCGTCAAATGATACATTACTTCTTTTAAAGTGTGTAGGTGTCTTTTCTAACCGGGCACTAATTAAGTTTGTTGGCGATGCGTATCATAGGACAAAAACAACAACACACACACTATTTAGCAAACATCCATTGCTATAGACAACAAACTCTACAATACCGGCCTTTAACAAAACTAAAAAATATATTAAAACCATCATCCTGTTTCACTCTCAGATACTGAAATATTACAGAAAAAACAGCGGGGTCTATGAGAATGGTGAAAATAGCACATTAAACGACAAACATAACAGCACGCAAGGAAAAATATATAACGAAAGAATCCCATACATTATTGTCAATGTGACTTAATGCAATAGTACCAACAAGGAGCAACGACTACAACATGAAAATGACCCATACATAAACTTTGGATTCCATATATGTATGGTGTCACCACAGCTTGTAGCATTGTCATTCTGGCGTCTTTTTCCCACAGGCCGGACAAGGAAAGGCCATCACATTGGTGTTCCATGCGTTTTCCGTGGAGAAAGGTAGCAAATGTGAATATGACAGTCTGGAGGTGAAAGTCTATGGACCCGGTCTAGCTGGACCAAAGTAGGTTGATCGCTGTCGGTAAAACGTTCATTTTATAGACGGTATAAATAATCAACTTTCCGTCCTTTCTGTTTTGATCAATACCACATATCTCTTTTTAAGTAGTTTTTCTTTTCAGTATTTGAATAATGATATTTGTTTTTGTTTGGTGTTAATGATATTGTTGTCTGGTTTTGGGGTCTTCAATGTTTCTGTTGTTATCTTGTATCACCTTTGAGTTCAAATGTTGTTTTAGTGTGCTGATGATGCAGTGTATTTTGTAAGTGCGTTGACATTGAGGTATACTTTATCCTTGTGTGTTGACACTGTGGTATATTTTGTCTCTCTGTGTTGACGCTGATACATGTCTTGTCCTTGTGTTTTGATGCTGTAGTATGTTTTGTTACTATGTGTTGACGTTGAGGTATACTTTATCCTTCTGTGCTGACACTGTGGTATATTCTGTCTCTGTGTGTTGACGCTGATACACGTCTTGTCCTTGTGTTTTGACGCTGTAGTATGTTTGTCTCTGTGTACTTAGCATATTTTCTGTTTTATTTTACTTCCAAGTTATTTTGTATGTTAACTATGTTTAAGTTTTGGTGCTTGAATACATTTGTCCTTGGGCTCCATTTACAAATTAAAAATGAAAACTAGATTCAAGCAATGTTCCCTGTTCAACTCCAATACTTTGTTTTAGTTTTCAAGTAGAAAACGACCAATCGATTCAATAACCTACGTTTATTGTCTATGTACATATAATATGGTGATTGTCGTGATTTGTAGATTGTGTGGAGACCAACAGCAGGAACCGATCGTCTATCAGGGATCCAACCTTGTAATCCGGTTCACATCTGACGAAAGCTACAATGAGTCTGGTTTTAGTATTGATTATCACATACAATAAACCAAATGGATGTACGATGTTTGAACATGTACTTTATATCTTCATGCATATGTTGTACATGAATGTACATTACCCAGTAACCTCAACTACAAAATATAAACATTACCAACTACAATTACATAGTCCAAGTAATCAAATCTGGAACATTTCGGAAGGAATGAAAAGAAAGAAGTTCAGTGAGGAGCTTGTCTCAGTAGACGTAATAAAATTATCATCAAGTTAACACGTGTGTCTGTGGTTATTTTGATAATTAATTAAGGGGCATATCTTAATGATCTAGAAACTTGTTCAAAAATATGTATACGTCGTTTATTTCGTTGTAAAGTGTTTTGGAGCATGTTTTGTGAAACACGATAAAAAGGCTAAGATCAGATAAACTGGGGATGAAATCGTAAAAATGATTTCTAGTTGACAATATTTTCTTCAGTTAGGTGGAGAGATTTTAAAGCAGACTGCTGATGTTCCTTTTGGAGGGAACTGTGTCCTTTTCCTGGCCAACTGGTTCATGTTCCATTTGAGGCTGAATTTGTTGCAGAGCTCATAGGGAATAGTAACATTGCCAAATCCTTCAATTTTAATTTACTGTTTCGACAATGTACTGTCTTTACATTGACTACGTGTCGTATAACATTATGTAAATACCCTCCTTAAACGTGAAATCAAGGATGCTACATGTACACACTCCTCTTCATCAGTAAATTCAACCTCTACTTTCATGACCAACAGGGACGGTTTATTATTAATCTGTCCGAAAAGTTTGACGATTTCGATTATACGATGTCAACTTTCCTCTTCTTGACAGCAACACCCTTTTCCCCCCAAATTTACAAGCCGCATTTGATTCGGTATTCAAGAGCTTGCTCCTAATATCATAACTTCCGCGAAGAAGATGTCGACTGCTGACGGACAAACTTATAACCACACAGTGCTTTGAGGGATGGAGGTGGATGAAGACTTTGATCAAAATTGATCGTCGCCATCATGCCCTTTTTCGGATATACTATATTACCTTCTATGATAATGTCGGATTTTTGTCACATCCTCAATATGTTATGAAGTCTCAAAGCTACATTACATGTAGGTCATCAGGAATAGTTTTTCGAAGAGTCAGTTTGTGTCGACAATCAGTAGCCGCATTTAGTCTTACCATCATCATCATCTTTCATGCTGTTTATGTGACTCAATTAGCAGATATACACATTGAAGCAAGGTAAAAAAAACTACCAACCCTTGGACTCGAAAGAATCGTACGCCTCTGGTAACGTTAACCTTCGTCGGGATGAGAATTTAAAGAGAATCAGCGCTTCGATCTTTCTTCTGACATAGCTCTGAAAATCTGCGGGAACTCTTCTTTAGTGGGGAAAAAAACAATATTTTTACTGTGTATATAACAAATAAAACAAAATATAAGGTAAAAAGAGATTATTTATTGAAAATTTGTTTTACACAACAAATAAGCAACCTTACAATAGTGTGGACACTTTAGACAAAATAGTCAACAATACAGTACGTCTTGCTTATAAAATATACAATGGTCAGGTCTCCATTACAGTGAACAAGTATGCTGTTGGTGCTGAACAATAAATTCACGATAGTCAGTTAGTATAGCAACATCAATATAGGCCAATGTTTGCCTCTGTAGTATATGGATGGCAAGTGGCAAGTGGCATGTCGTGACCGGTCTTCCATAGTAGTATGTATAGTTAGGTAAGTCTAACAATATATCCATTGAACCTTTCTGAGAAAATAATAGTTAACATGACAAATGAAATGTATTAAATGTTAAAGTGACTGTTTAATAAAAACACTTGGTAAAACACGATTATTAGCCATAGAAATACTGGCCTCTGAAGTATGTACAATCAACGACATAATCTAGATCAAATAATCCAATATGTAAATACAGTTAAAAGCTAACGGATTAATACAAATTCCACTTGATTTGTTTCACCCTGGCAACAAATGTTTTGTTTTCATATTCCTTTCACAATGCACATCTTATTTTCAAAATTTGGTACACTCCATAACAAAAATGAATTAACTTAACCGGCCAATACAATATCGAAAATTAAGAAAAAATATTCTAGAGAATAACCTTTGTTTTGGTCCCAAGGTCCAAGTTTAAATCAATAGAATGCAGACCATGCTAAATTTAAAGTAATCGCTCGGATGACTTGCATGGTTGGAAGGTTTTACAAAGAACTAAAAGTAGAATAGCTCCTTTTCTGATGCCCTGGTCGGATTTGTGTCACCTCTATTTCCCAGCAATCTAACATATTGTATACTTATATCAATATTTATAATAATAATAATTCGAGGTTTTTATATACCACTTTATCACAACCTAGTGCGTAGGTCGTCTCAAAGCGGTTCACAAATTAATATCCGAAGTTACAAGGCCTTTGCAACCAGCCATTATTTTTCTCAACTCCCTGGGGAGCATACAGCCGGTGCTGCCATTTCGGCGCTCACAGCTAGCATTCAAAAATTCCAGCACTGCCCAACTACGTACATTGTACTCATTTACAGCTGAGTAGACTGGAAAAAGCGGAGTAAAGTATCTTGTTCAAATTAAAGATACAACACAGTGCCGTGACATGACTCGAACCACAACCCTTCGGTCACGAGCCCGGCGTCCTACCACTAGACTACCGTGCCTCCATTTATGCTTTTTTAAAACTAAAAACACAACAGCAAAATATTCTTGGATGAAATGAAAGTTATCTGATAACAATGGCAAGAACAGATAATAAAAAAGCATGCACCTCAAAATTTACTATGAATTTAAGCACCTCTGATATGATAGCACATTCCTGTGTAAACCTGGATTCAAACAAGTACTTGATAACTATGTAAAATTAACGTCTACCTACAACATGTACTTTACTTTCGCTTACAACATAAACTAAATACCTACATACACCATCATCTGAACATCTTTGTATAGTGTCAGATTAACACCCGCCTACAACATCCTCTCAATGCCTGTATACACCACCAATTAAGCATCGGTCCGCTTAAAGTATGCTTGCAATATCCATTTGTTGTTATAAGCTCAATATATGTATATCATAACCCTTTAAAATTCAACATTAAATGCTGTCATGGGTGGTCACAAGAAGCATATAAGCCTAACGAAGCGTATTCCAATAAAAATGCTGACAATGCACTTCGTAACGAAATAGTATTTTTAACTTGAAAATGAGCAAACAGACAATAATCACAACTGACACGAGCTAATTCAAATGATATACACAGTGTATCCTAGTTATTGTGGTGTTATGAGACGGGTCAGGCGAAATATGTAGTCAAGAGTACCCTGAAACACTATGGCAGTAAGTGAGTACTGTATCAGGGTTTTACTGATCGAGATACGATGTCAGGTAATACAACCAAGCGTGCATTATACAGCGTAATATTTGAATTCACTGGATTATGATACTGGAATTCTACTGTAAAGCACCAACCTGGGTTCAGTACCAGTACCTTAATTATAATGACCAATTAACATCTACTGACAATATCTTCTTAACTTTCGCTGAAATTCAGCATTACAGTCATTAGTAATGTATTACTAATACTATTAGCATAATCGTATGTTTGATGTGTTCAGCACCAGCGAGAACAACAGCAATTCCAACAAGAGGCCCATGGGCCTTAACGGTCACCTGATATATTTATACAGAGAGTCAATTTTGTTTTTAACATGAACAAAAATATTATTCAAAGTGACAAAAAACAATAAAACCACCTTATTCAATATCTA
>JAUMHH010161204.1:0-16065 GCA_032359455.1 Chlamys rubida | reverse complement strand
CACCCCACATAGACATCAGTACATGGCGACCACCCCACATAGACATCAGTACATGGCGACCACCCCACATAGACATCAGTACATGGCGACCACCCCACATAGACATCGTACCAGTAACCTAGTGCTGGTGGGCTACTATTGTAGTAATCGTAGACGGTAAGACGTCTTAACCACTCGGCCACCGCGACCAGTGTCTGATAGTCAAACCCTAGTGCATAAACTAAACATGTTGATGACTGAGCTGTAAATAGACTAATATATGCTCAACATGTTTGACTATGTTTATATCTATCAAAGCGGTATCTTCTGTAATTTCTGTGCATGTTGTATAAAAACTCATTAACATACCCATATATGGTTCTAAAGAAGAAGTTGTTCAAAAGAAAAAGTTGTCGACAGAGAGACAAATGAAGGAAGCCATCTGGATATGCAGCAGTGGGCCAGATCTAAATTGAGATGAAGGGGCTCATAGACTCACACATCTATGACCAAGTATTAAAGAAAGTGTAGCTGAATCGAGTCATTTCGGTCCATATATAACAACTATGGTACATACGCTTACAGCGTAGGCAAAATTGACACCGATTTGTTGACAACTCGTATACATTTTACACCTTTGTGTACATACACTTCACTGGTCGTTTGTCTAATGAAGGTCACCGAGTACATATCGTACTAGTCATCGAAACGTAACATAGAAAATTGTATTGGTTGTGCTACATGAATCTTTTCACAATGACCTTTTTGAAGTCATCATGTCAGTGTCTTCCCGTGAGTCAGTTTGTCTTTGTATCGGAATCTTTATTTCTGAAGTATATGTGATTACACATTTCCCAGTTAAGTCTCAACATCGAGTGTTGACATACCATCGTTACACACGTGTACAGTTAATTACCCAGTGTTACTATAATTTACACTACAGTATTTTAATGCCTGGTATGCAATGTGGGAATGACGACACGAAAATATGACAAGAAAAACATGTGTGTTACGAAGGGTGGGGAGTCCTTAAACTTAAAGTTCATTAACTGGTATAAGTTTTTACAAGTATTAGGAAATAACTTCTGTATATCTGATATTACATATTTCCTTACATTTCATAACCCTACAGAAGTGACATGTCAAGGTTTTTATTTGAAAGTTGGAAAATAATCTTGGCACTGTTTGTAAACTGACACAACACGTTCACATTTCAACTTACTGAAGTTCGTCAAATTATCACATCAAAATTACTTCCACACTGAAGAGTATGTTATACAATACCTGAAATGGCATAAAATTCATCTATATCAAGCTTTTTATTCATTTCTGACAGAAAGTTTGACCTTCAAGTGAGAAAAAAATGTCTTAGCAGTTCCAATGTAAACAAATGACCATGTGAAGAAGTAGAATTATATATATACATGTATATATCAAATTCAAAGGTTTCTTTCGAATGTACATTTTTCTTTCTGGCACATTACGATACCTGTTGAGTTGACATGTAGAGCTCAGAACGATATATATATAATACTTGTGTAAGTAGATGTAAACAGATCTTAAATTACATGTTAAACACCAGTACCTGCTGCCAATTCTTCAAAGCATTGTTAGCTTGACAAAAATCTAACACAAACATTTCACCTTGAATAAATTTTAAAATATCAAAATTCAAAATTAATTTTTCATGATATTTTTTTTGAGGGGGTTTAAAATAATAATCTAAAGACAAGAAGGGAAAAAATGTGTGAAAATTTACAGATATTTCTCAAAAATCAAAATTTCAAAATTCCTGTTAACAAATTGTTAAGCTTACAATTCTTGGAGGGACAACGAAGCTCCTTGAGGCCACAGAACCCTAGATAAACCATTATAAGTTCTATCACTTCCCATAGGAGTGTCAATGAGGTGTGTAAGTCATCTTCAATGGTATAGAGAGTCAATATTTATCATGATAGACAAAATGTATTCCTTTTCGTCCAAAGATAGATTCAGACTATCGGCTATAATAAAAGGCAACAATACCTGTGACAAGACCTACTTCAAGTAAAAGTACAAAAACCAGGTAAAGAAAAACACTGTATTATTTATACAGTGATGTATTGAAATATTAGCCGCTCTGTTTGTATAAAAGCTAATACACATGGATCAACAGTTTCACAAGAAAATACACCTGATATCTGTTGAAATATGTTTCTGTCGTCAAAGTTTACAATCACCCAAAATGAGAACTAAGAAATATTACTGGAAAAAAACATCTATGTTTAAAATTTATACAATTATTGTGTGTCAACAACACCAAGGAACTGGTCAACTTGGTAAATATATTTTGGAAGCAAATAAATTGTGAATTTAATTAGATATACATGTAAGAATTACACTCTCCACTTTACACTGTTTGTCGTGCCATTGTTTATCATGTACTGTATTAACATATTTATGCACCAATGGGCCGCAAGGCCTAAAGTTAATCAAATGAATTGAATTGGACGGAGACTACTGATTTTTGGCCAAATTTCAACCACTGAATTTCAGAAACTATTTCTATTTTCTAAGACCTGACCATTTCATCTGAAAGAACAACTCAAAAGACACCATTTAAAAGGAATATTTCCCCCCTATGATGCATATAGACACATTTAAAAAAAAAAATTCATAGTACATGTAAACTCCCCCAAGGAATTTTCAAACTAGAAAATGCCTGTAAGACATAAATGCCCCGCTCATGGATGAGACGGGTTGCGACGGTACGGGATGGGACGCGACACGATGCGACGGACATGCGCAACACTATATGCCCCCCCATTTTATGGCGGGGGCATAAAAAGTAAGAAAGTATGAATACCATTAATGGCCAGCAATCCTTCAACACCTAAACTTGGTTTTTATAGCACGGAACAGTTCTAACATTACTGTGAGGTATATATACTTATAGCACGGAACAGTTCTAACATAACTGTGAGGTATATATACTTATAGCACGGAACAGTTCTAACATAACTGTGAGGTATATATATACTTATAGCACGGAACAGTTCTAATATAACTGTGAGGTATATATACTTATAGCACGGAACAGTTCTAACATAACTGTGAGGTATATATACTTATAGCAAGGAAAGTTCTAACAAAACTGTGGGGTATATAATTATACAAGTAATTATTCACATGTTGAGGAAGATTCATCAAAATACTTTCACTAATTAGCTGTTGTCATTTGACAAATGATTCCAAAAAACACTTTGCAGGACTTTAAATATGAGAAATATTAAAGATGAAATAAACAAAATATAACCAACAAAAGTGTTCTGAGTGGAAAAACTTCAGCGGGGCTAGACAGGGGGGGTTGGGGGGGTTGAACCCTGGACTTCAGATCGTTATACTATATCGCTCTAACCAATAGAGCTATCTGGTCAACGGAAGTGTTCTGGCCTGACTGTGCTACAGTTATATCAGATATAAGGGGCCGCGCGCGGTGGCCAAGTGGTTAAGGCGTCTGACATTCTACTGATCCTAGGTCGGTGGTTTTTCTTTAGGAACTTCGGCTTTCGATTCCTTCACCACGAAAATCTGGCACATCCTTAAATAACCATAGCTGTTAATAGGACGTAAAACACAAACAAACCAAACCATTATATTCAAACAGAAGTTAAAGGTAGGTTACTGTATATACGGAAAAAAAACTTCAGTGCAGTGGGACAGGGATCCTTAATGAATTTATCTGAGAGTCAAGGAACCACTGTGCCCTCACAATTACCTATCAGTCCTTAATATGAGGTCACAAAACTTTATTTACAATCAATCATGACATGTAAACAGCTTATTTTTATTTAACTGAAGAGAATTTTAAATTCCAAAATAAGATATTTAATGGTCAGAGGTTTTGATGAATAGTCTCAGGTAAATATTGACAAGTTGTGGTTCAGATGTTTAATCTGCAAACTCAACATTGCCCTCCTTGATTCGGTCTACCATTGTATAGATGACCCTGAGTACATAGTCAGTATTATACAGAAGACCCAGGAGTTCTTTTAATAACTTTTAGGTCACCACATTTCAATGCAAATAATATATCTGTCATCCATGAAAATGTGTATCTACAAATAAAGCACCACTCCCTGAATACGTTTTAAGGTTAGACGCTACTTTACATATTCAAATGTACATGTACTGTGTTAAAGATTGCTCTCTCAAACTTTGCACATTTGAATTCTGTTAGAGTTAAGGTTATATGTTACCTTAAAAATTATACCTGTGATTTGTGTAAGAGCTTATAATCTCCCTTACACTTTATGTCCGTGATTTGAATTAGAATTATATCCCTTAAAAATAATACCTGTGAATTGTGTTAGAGCTATCTCCCTTACACTTTATGTCCTTGATTTGTATGAGAGTTATCACCCCTACACGTTATACATGTGATTTGTGTTAGAGTTATCACCCCTACACGTTATACATGTGATTTGTGTTAGAGTTAAGGATATATGCTACCTCACACATTGTACCTATGATTTGTGTTAGAGTTAAGGTGTTATGCTACCTCACACATTGTACCTATGATTTGTGTTAGAGTTAAGGTGTTATGCTACCTTTCACATCATTCTTGTGATTTGTAGTAGAATTTAGGATGCTACCATACAAATCATACCTGTGGTTTGTGTTATGATTAAGGTGTTGTGCTAGGTGTGGTTTGCGTTAGAGTAAAGGTTCTATGCTAGCTGTGGTTTTGTGTTAGATTTAAGTTTTAATCCAGAGCAAAATTATAAAAATTTGTAATATTGTGTGGCACTCTTTTGAAATGAGATGCAAATCCAAGTGAGACAGCACTGGAACATGATTTTGAGAAATTATGTATTTTGTAAAAGCATGTGCCCTTTAACTATATCATTCCTACATTAGACACCGACTCCAGACAATTTTCACAAATTAGTATTCACCAGAAATATCTCAACAAACTAAGAATACAGGGCGCAGAGATACACAATCTCTAAACTCACACATAACAAACCTTGACAAGAAAATATCTGTGAAACATACAAATGCCCCTGCTCCCACATGATGAAAATTGATCTAACGTGACATAGTCTAACCAAACAAACGGAGCTAAAAACAAATACTAAGTAAAGTCAGTGAAGCAGAAAATTGTAGGTCACAGTGACCTACATTAATTTTGATATCCTGAAGTAAAAGTCTTCAAAAGTTTTGTTTAGGTCACAGTGACCTAAATGTAGGAGTCTTAAAAAATGAGTCCACAAATGTTGGCTGTTTGGAATTCTTGTGTAAGAATAACGAAGCAAATAAATGCAAAGTCAATATCCAAGATGTTGTACAGATATTCAGGCGGATATATAGACTGACAGAAAATGCAAACACTTAATGCCGCTACGTGGCAGGGGCAAAAACAGAAGAAGAGAGAGTGCATGATCACGTAGGGAGTATTCAACAGTAAATGTTTGTACTAACTAAAGCAACGGAGACATGTTCCACAGACATTTGAATGGCAGATACTTCTAGCTCCGGATCTCAGCTTAATATACTGGTATTGATTTTGTAAACAGAAGAATCTTACATTTACAGCCAAAGCAGGTCTTGGGAGAAATGTTTATCAAACAAAACCCAAACAGTGGTACGTATCATTGCAGGCCCCGAACCCCATCAACTGACGGTCACTCTGGGCTAATGGTTGGTGCCAGACGATGGTTTGATCAGACTGTCGTTGCAGGGAGCTGTGATATATCCCATCAGACTTCGTGATAAAGGACCAAGCATCAGGCACAGCGATAGAGGACCCACCACCAGACAAGGTGCTGCTCCTAGTGGTGCTGCTCCTAGTGGCGCTGTTAAAGTGTCTAGACCAATGAAGTCATTACGAGCCCACTCCCAATCATTTCAACACAGCATGTTTGATAAATAAAGGTCAAACCAGCTGGTAAAATTAGTTAAAGTCTCTTCAAGCTCAGTTCCCCATAAAGCTGGAGCTTTAACATGTTTCAATGGTGTTAAGATCAAGATTGATAAATTTAGGTCAAATGGGCTTGTAAAATAAGTTAAAACTTTTCGAGCTCAGTGGCCCATATAGCTAGTGTTTGACATGTTTCCTTACAATTGCTGTGAAGACGAATACTGAGAAAATCACTGTCTTTGACTCTAGGAGGAACACCAGTCCTTCATAAGCTTTCTTCCAAGCATAGGCTCATAACTATTTGTACACATGAGCTTGGAATAATCGGGGAGTGCCTTGTTTAAGACGCAAATGATCAGACATGGACAAGGTGATGCCCCTAAAATTCTAGAACACGTTTACTGTAACACTCTATTCTGTCAACTCCTTACATGAGACTGTTTTGGTATAAACAAGTGAACTAAAGTTACATTCAAAGACACTGAACTTTTCTATACAGATGAATGACTCTCAAGGGTGGGCACTATACAATTCAGTAGTAATTTGTATCAGCTGGAGATCTTTTCATTCGCCAACATTATTTTTCAGCTTTTGAAGGAAAATTGCTTAGCGGTTAAAAGTCAAGGTTAATTTCCATTGCAAGCAGGTCACATAATACCCGATCCTAGCTGTGACACCATAGAATATGCCGAAGACTTTTCTGATGTGTTTATAAATTGAAATAGTTATCCTATGTCGTCATACTGATCTGTCATTCATTTCTATCTGTGTTGATGTATTACAGTTTCTAAGTAAACTTGAACCCCAGACATGACCTCACACAAGAGGGGTGTCATATCAATTGGCATCTGTCAATATAAACTCCTAAAAATATCTGCCGTCTTGTTCGACAACAATTGCACAAGATTTTATATGTGCAAATGTACCCAGAACGTGCCAACAGGAACAATGGCTGCTGTTATTCATTTCACAGTTTGATGCACAGAATACCTGTTGAACAATGGTGACTACAGGAAGAGCAATATATAAATACCCAAGTAGGATACACATAGGCCATACAAGGTATTGTAGCGCGGTTAACCTCGGCAAGAATTGACTCCATTTTTGGCAAAGAGATAAATGTATATATCAGGCAATGCTTTTTTAAAATTCTGGTGACTACTATTTCATAATATGTACATACAGATAGTCTGAAATCATTATTTTGAGAAAAAAACATTAAGGCATTCTGTTTAAGATTAAATGACATCTAGCTCTGCAAAGAGATATATATGTTTATTGGAGGAATTCTGCTTTTAAACTCTGGTACCAGCCATTTTATATGTATATGCAAATACAGATAGTTTAAAAGCATTATTTAAAAACATTCAGTCATACTGTTTAGGATGAAATAACATCTTGTTCTAACTACATGGAAATCAATTTTACACACAACTTACCAATTTCATCTCTCTTAATCATGTATTCGTCAAATTTACAAATAGATCATTTAATTTACAACCCAGTTAAAAAGTAATTTATTAATTTTTTTAGTTGTAGGTGTTGATGATCATCTTAATTCTTAGAAAATCTATTTCTACCTGTTATTCTTACAATTATGAAAATGTCAGGGTTTTGATCTTTTGAAAATTAAAGCCTAAAAGTCTGATTGGCCTAATAAGTTCCATAATACGTGATTATATCTTATGGTCAGTTTCAGACCTATAGTCCGGACATACATATTGAAGTATATGTATACAGTGTTATATCAAACATGTAGTCAGACTGATATCTACTGTATACAGGGCTACATTAACTGTAATCGCGGGGTGGGGTGGGAGGTGGGATGGGGTGCAGAGTTTTACATTTCCCCCCGATAAAAAGCTGATTCATGAGTGTAAATATTTCTACTCAAATAACATTATTACAAAATCAAAATGAACAAATATGTTAATTTGAAAATGAAACTGCAACAAAACAGAAGCTGAAGACCAGCAGTAACATGGTTAAGGCATTCCCTGAGGCCCCGATGTTCAAAACAACCTGGAATGATGACATCCTATAACGAGTTAACTCTCTATCACAAAGTGGCCTACCTTTCGTATTGAAACTGGTATTCCCATTTATCTGTCTGCAATTGGAATGCCAACAATCGCATACATTGTGCCATAACTTACAATGTTAAACGTTTATGTCATCATTCAGCAAAAAGGTGTTGTTTACAACTGTTTCCATTTGTGTTTTTATTGGCAGTGAAATTCTATCATCGTTTTGTGAGGAAGGGCATATGATCAACATTGTACAAGTACAATGGCAAGGTCATTGCAAAACACACGGTGAAGGTCACTTCACAGTTTCTGTTGTCTTAGCATTTTTTTTAATGTGTCAAGTTGATTCTAATACGATGGTACGTTATTTAAGAGAGGCTGGTATTGTACATGTAATGCATCTTGACTAGTGTACTTGAACCAACATTTCTGGAATTTTACTGCTGAGCAAAAAACGAACCCATTATTGACAATCACACGCAGAAAATGAAACTCGAAGAAATCAAATTGAATTCTCGTCACTCCACTTTGAATAACATGCTATCTTACAACAACATCTCTTTGTGTTTAACTACAGAACACAGATTTCCTGACATGCTTTAAAATCTTTGGAAGAGGTAACAAACATTCCTGCAATGTAAACATATTTCATCTGACAACTTCCAGGGACTGGAGAAATAGACAGATTTCATTTACTAAAAAAAGTCACTCACTCAACAGCAGACAAATGAATAGAATATTACTAATTTAACTTCGGTATAATTATTTGCAAGTTCCAACGGCAGAAGAGCCATGCATGGTCGTTACATAATAGCCGACATTTCCCTCAAGCTTTAATTGAAATCAATATAGTTTCAAAATCAACTGGTGCAAATGCGGAATTGATAGTCTTTTCCATTACGGCACAACAAAGTGGACGTCAAAACGAGGAGATTTTACCAGAATTTTTACCATTTATCATCTTGGTGAAGCATTGCATTGGTCAGGTGAAGCTGTTCAGACTGATTTATGATCAAAGAAGATTTTTTTTAGCATTGCTGCAGATGTTTTTTTTTTAATTAAATACATCACCATTGAAAGCAACAAAAAATATGAAAATGAAATTAAACAAAACTACAATTAGTTCCCTTTGGTTATCACTATACTACAGTATCACTTCTGATTGAATTTAAACATGAAATTTCACAAACATAATAACATCAGGCATGTAGTCGTTCTAAAAGGCAATTTACAGGATCACATTATCAAAATGGGCTTCTTATTCTCTCATATTTGAGAGAAAATTACCATATTTTTACTTTTATGATTAAAGAGAAATAATTTATTGGGTTTATTTAGTACTGAAATTTTATTGTATTAAAATAATAAATCTTCACTATTTTCCTGAGCTATTATACCTTTGCTTTTCCCCCAAATTTTATCTTTTAAACTACCATGAATATGGACTCGTTCCCCCATATACAATGCACTTTTGAAGGTACATGAGTACCAAGACTAGCTTCGTGACTGCCTGTGACCAGGAAGCTCATGATCAATTGGTTAGAAGTTGCAAGTGCACGTTTGAATTTTTACCCTCTGTCCCTGATGCTTTTTCCTCTCCTGTTACACACCATGACAGGTACGATATTTGTAAAACTAAACTACACACAATGTAATGAGAGAAATAAGATGTTATCATGAAAATATGACATTATCAGAAACATGATATTAAGCAGTGTGACATTAAAAAGAGGAATCTATACAAATATATCAGCTTTGAAAACGAGTCAAATACAAAACAAATTACACCAGAAAGCCGACTGTAAATAGTGTAAGCCCTAGAACTGTAGAGGATGTCTGATGGATATGAATGTTTTAAGAACATGGTTCCAGTACTACTGAATTTAAACTGATGTTGTTATGATCGTCAAGGCAAGCAAATCTACATTCAATAATTGCTTTTTGGTATTACGTTATGACGAAATCAGTCCAATCTAAAAGTACAATTCTACGATCAAGTCTAAATTGAACAACTGCCTGATAAAGCGTAGGCTTATCATCGTTTTCTCATTCCTGAGGAAATAAGTCCCAAATGAAAACTAGCGATACAAATGACGAGATTTGAATTGAAGATGACAGCATCTCAATCATGCGTTTGGTAACATGCAATTCCTTTCTTCGCTAATTTGACGGGTGCTGAACATCAATCCTCCCTGTGGCTTAGAAGCTAGGATGGAGACACACAATGTAATTACCAGTAAAATCCATCTTCACGCTAACACTACTGCAGTGAAGTTAGGAACCATTGTTTCATACAGATTATGTATTTTGAGATAACCCCCTGCCATAGATGATCAGAACTATTGTGCTGTAAAATTGTATATTGACTCAGCCTCTAGCAGAATCTGATATTGAAGCTACATTTATATACATATTAGAACCAGTTTATTGTACAAATATATGTATATTAAAATATTAAAATATATGTATATTGTACAAATATATGTATTGTACAAATAGTGTATTGTACTTTTCAATGAAGTTGAAACTTATTTTGTTGCACAAATAGTATATGGAGATGGCCCCCTATCAAAGATGAAGTTAGGAACCATTGTGGCATGGTGGTTAAATAAATAGTGATGCATCAGTAATTCAAATCCATAATACTGTATCAAGTGTTCCTCAGGATGGATGTCTACATTTCGCTTGTTTGGGGTCTAACATCCTCGCAACAGCCAAGGTCATGCATACAAGGACATTCCAGAGCCAATAGTTTTTGCTATAACTTAACCCTTTCACCACTGTAGACCATAATGGACTCATCCAGATCAATGTATGGCAGAGTCTACTAAAGTTACCTAGGGGCGAAAGGGTTAAAACAAAAGTCTCTAAAGTGTTTTATCTGACAAATTATCAGATAATTTCCACTGACAAATTCAAGCTTTTAAAAGACACTGATCAGAATTATTTAGCATGTTACTTACTGTCTAAATAGGCCCGTAAACCAAACGGTTGCTTAAACAGTCTTGGCTTAGATATGTTGCTACTCCCAACAAGGCAGAGCTACTCTTGTATGGAAACAATTCCGCTTTCAAAAACAACAGTTCATATGTTCTGACATGATCAGACATAAATGGCAGTATGACAAATTTATTGACTTACATCAGATGTTACCACCCACGGCTAATAATAAATGCAACCACACATGTAATTCACAAATGTTACCTGATAATATAAAAGAATAGCAGTATGGCTTACTTAGACACCTGCATCATTTTTTGTCTGGGATAAAAAGCTGCAATGTGCAAAAATACCTTGAAAATCACTGCAAATAAAAGAGTGAATTGTGTATAGATTTTTTCTTCTTGTAAAATATTTGTCCTTATTCCTTTTCCGATATTATGTGTTAGTGTACCGAGATCTGGTTTTCAATTTCAAATTCAAAATATCCTAACCAAGTTTCGACTGAAGCAGAAAACTTTTTTAAGGAGGATTCTAGCTACTGCCAAAATTAAGTACTAATGACGTTTACAAAACAAAAGTTTCCACACTGTAATCAATTTAAAGAGTCAAAATTTGCAAAAACTTCCACTTTTAGAGTATCACTGATGGTTCTTATCTTGCTTTTTTTCTATCAAAGCTTTTAAAACAGCAAAAGAGGCAGCAAGTCCAATTGCATGCATGGACCAAAGAAATGTCTAAAACCATTAAATGTGATCAAATCTTCGTTCAATACCAATACACTTTTTCTGAATTGTCCTTCATACTGAACAGAGACAATTTTGAAATCAAGATTCCTCGTAGATATTTCAACAGCCATGACTTTTCTAAGAATTGTTCTCCAAAACCTCAACAGAAGCCATTTTAGAAGAAAGCTTTCTAAAAAAAGTATGGGGAATTGGAGTCCAACGTCCATGCAAAGAGTTCAGCGAAGTTCTGAGTTACCCGGCCAGACGGATTCCACAAGGAATACACGAGTCCGGCCGTAGTAGTAGAGTTATCAATAGGTAATGATGATCATGACAACGTCGTGCTGTGTTTACCAGCTTCAATCAAAATTAACAATGGTTCTGATGACGACACATCTAATATATTGAAACTAGTTAACATAATTTTGATTAAAGCCGGTAAACCCTGGGGCCAATGTTGTTATGGTCATCTTTATCTATTGATTTCTTAAAAAAAGTTATGTTCCATCTTGCCAATTTTCAATCGACAGTTTTCTCATCATTTCACTTTAAAACTCAACACAGGGTCATTTTGGAAGTGAGCTTTATTGGAAGTGAGCTTAGTTTGAAGTGAGATTTATTGGATTAGTGAGCTTAGTTTGAAGTGAACTTTATTGGAAGTGAGCTTTATTGGAAGTGAGCTTTGTTTGAAGTGAGCTTTATTGGAAGCGAGCTTAGTTTGAAGTGAGCTTTATTGGAAGTGAGCTAAGTTTGAAGTGAGCTTTGTTTGAAGTGAGCTTTGTTGAAGTGAGCTTTATTGGAAGTGAGCTTTATTGGAAGGTTCAATAAATCAATGTCTATTAGGATTCACTGATTTCGTTGATAAAACGACAGTCATGTTACAAGTTTTTCTCTACACCAGCGGTCTACTTCACTACACATATGACAGTAACCTTGACAAGGATGACAGAGTACACGATCTTCACTGAATCACAATATTACACACTGATGGAAACAAGAGTTCTGCTGACTTCAGACTTCAGGCTCCTTGAATACACATGAGGATGAGCTCTCTCCCTTGTCATTAATTAGACAATAAATATCCTCCAGTTCATTGTTGCAATTATATCCATTTTCAATTTCAAATTCAACTAGAATTTAAAAAGATGATAACAAAAATGTTGTTCTACATGAACGATTGACACTAAAAACTGTTTGTAAATGTAACTCTATTTTACCGTATTTATCCTGTTATAAGTCCGGGGGGGTAACACATAAACTTTGGTTTAAGAAGTAGGGGAAGGCAATGAAATAGCATTTGTTAAATTTTACATGGGTAGGCTTATTACCAGGCCCAATGGGCTTATTGAGGGGAAAATGAAGTACACTGTAGTAGTAACCCAATATTGAAGCATTATTTCAGCTAGACTTACACTTTTAAAATAATTATCTTCATTGTTTCAGGATACAGTAGTTAACATGATAAAACGAAGAAATGATACATTAAATATCAACCAAATGTATCTTGGCGTTGACCTTGGGACCCTGAAAAAGGAACTCATCCATGGTATTATCATCCTAAGTTTTGTCTAAACTATGATGAAAATCGATTTGAGAAATGAAGTTGATAAAGTCATGACATGAGTTGCGCAGGACAGGAAGCAACAGCATGGCCCGGCCCCCTCCCCTTGAAAGGTGGGGCATAACAAAATATTGTTAAAATATCTGGACATTGTTTCTTGTAATACATCAATCATCACTTAAGTCCTCAACACAGTGTGAAGTTTCACGGATTGTCACATCACAAGGAAAAGGAAAAGTCCCAAGCAATGTGAGCTCATTATTTTTAAATCTCTTTCTGAATTAATCGCCTTAAAAGTGTTGTTTACCTTAAAGCTGACAGTCCCTACCTCTTCCGACTATCATTTCTAAGGAAGTGCCGACATTTTAGTTTTGTCCTTGCTTGGTAACGAGTATGGGTCTCGCTGGGTATAAAAAGCTTTATAACTTGCACTGTCATCTTTAATCATGAAAGTGGTTTGGTAACCAAGGCTACAGGGTTACCTTATGTGACTGTAGTATGGTAGCCATGCTTACAGGATTAAATTTATAATGAATGTGGTGTGGTAACCAAGGCTACAGGGTTACCTTATGTGACTGTAGTATGGTAGCCATGGTTACAGGATTAAAATAATCATTAATGTGGTGTGGTAACCAAGGCTACAGGGTTACCTTATGTGACTGTAGTATGGTAGCCATGGTTACAGGATTAACTTAATCATGAATGTGGTGTGGTAACCAAGGCTACAGGGTTACCTTATATGACTGTAGTATGGTAGCCATGCATGGTAACAGGGTAACCTTAATCATGAATGTGGTGTGGTAACCATGGTTACATGTTAACTTTAATCATGACAGTGGTGTGGTAACCATGGCTACAGGCTTATATATTTCTAAGGAGTCAGGTGTGGTTTCCATGGCTACAGGCTTACCTTAAACATGACAGTGGTGTGCTAATTATAATGAAGGCTACAAGCTTACCTTCAATCATGACAGCAGTGTGGTAACCAAGGCTATAGGCTTGAAAGGGTAGAAGAATGCTGATTGGTCCATCCACACACCTGTCACTGGTCAGTGACAGCCAGATGACCATTTGATGCTCACTCTGGTTACAGGATTTCTGGTCAGTTCAATCTGTAACCATAGCAACAAAATGTTTTCTTATTTTACTAAATAATTCAAAGTCAATGTACATATTTTGGATCAGTGCAACAATGTTATTACCCCATACCAAACAAACATACCCTTAACTTCTTCAATTTTTTTTTTTATTGTGGCAGCTTTTTCAGTTTCTGTGTTTCTAGGCTGAAATGCATCATTCCATAATTTAATGTAATGTAAATTTCCCCAGCTTCATTACATATTGTTGATTTTTTGTTTTGCTGTTATAGAAGGGAAGGAACTCTATGTTATATATATATCAATTGATACAGTATTTGGTTTGATTTTATTTTGTTTAACATCCTATTAACAGCAAGGTTATTTAAGGACATATGCCTCCAATGTGTGTGATGCATGCGTGTTTGTGTATATGTGTTCTAAGCGTGGTATGTTCGTGAATTTGCCTCCTTGCATTAGCGCGGATCTGATGCCAACTGTTAGAGTGCTACCTCACCGTATTACCATGCCTAAGGCACCAAGCACAATATTCAACCCGGTCACATTATACTGACAACGGGTAAACCAGTTGTTACCATTATCTTAAATGCTGAATGCTAAGCAGGGAATAACAGCTACCATTTTTGAAAACTTTGGTTTGTCGACCTGGCCTAGGGACCGATTCCGTTGCGTTCCGCACTTCGGCAAACCTTTACAGTATTAATTTCTTATAAAAATAAATTCTTACAAGTGGTTTTGATTATCGTGTTAAATGATTACAACAAGTCTCTGAATTCTGTGTCCCATTAGATACATTTTCAATTCTGGTTTTAAGAGCTCAAAATGGAAAACAGTAATCTTACAAGCTAATAAGTGCATAAAGGGCAAGGCACACTGGAAGTATCAATGTGTTGGCTATTCGTAAGTGCTGACAGGATTAATATGTTCTGAAATTAATTCCGGAACTTATTAGCGATGCTTGGCACCATGTGGTAATATAATTATCTGTGTACATGTTTTTAATGCTGTAACGAGCCATCATGAGGACAACATTTGAAGTGAAATACTGCTTGGTTGTATATTTTTTTATGTTTCGAACTTTGCGTGACCATCAGGGAAAATGTTGAAGCATCGAGACTTCGAATCACGAATGTTGAACTTGGAACATCTTTGAGATCCTGTATATAATGCATAAGACTATATGTAATTGTTCAGTCATGGAACACATAGCAGGAAATCTAATTTGAAATCTATAATAGTGGATTTAATGTAATTAGAAAGATATGTTGCGTGTATTTATACACTAGAATATTAAAATTACATTTTAATGTTCTCGTACAGGTAATTGCTTTACTTTGAATTATTAGTTGTAATTTTTCAAATTTTCGCACAAGAAAAGTCACCCTATCAAAACTTTTAGTTTCGAAAACAACACATCATGATGAAATTTCTCCAAGAATTCATCAATATTGGACCTGAATATTGGTCAATCAGATTTATTCAATGCATATCCATTCAAAGTGAAAATGATTTAAAGGCTGTCAAAAGATGGTACTGAAATATATCTACCATTGATTTTACCAATTTCATCTTTGATACCAATAACAAGTTACTTATGTACATTGAAAATATTTACACTTAACATAAAATCCTCAACTGTAAATTTATATTCTCCTTTTTGGAAAAAGGTATATTTTCCCAAAACTCAGGCTTATCCTTCTTGAAAGTCACCCTTAAAAAGTACAAACGAAAAGTGCTGAGGAAATATGATCAGAAATACCATTCTACCTCAATGTAAATATTTCCCAAGCAAACAGTAAAATGTGAACAACGGTATCACAAAATCATTAAT
>JAUMHH010161193.1:2388-17580 GCA_032359455.1 Chlamys rubida | reverse complement strand
CTCACACAAACCAATGACGTAACAATCAATACATGCTCACAAGAGAAGATAACTCTGCAATACGCAAAGACGGAATATAGAAGGGAGAATTCTCCAATTTAAAAACCGCAATTGTAACTGATGCAATGGTACCATTGAGTTTAAGTTAAAAACTATTGTTCATGAAGACTTTGTTTGGGCTAAAACCGTGACTGAGAATACACTGATCCGGGAAACCTTTCTATGCAGTGGTAGACATTAAATGAAATAAGTGAACACACGAGCTGCACAGAATAAGAGATTGAAAGACAACTGGGGACACTGATTAATTAGACAGTAATTAGTTCAACAGTTTATTAAAGCTGCACTGTATAACAAATAGTACATTGATTTAACACCGGTTGTCAAAGCAGGTGGCAAAGTGGTAAAATGTGGATTTAAAGTACAGGTAAAGGTCGTGTATTAAGAAAGAAGAAACAGAAACAGTGTAGATAATATCTATTGTATGAGTTAACTATTTGCTACAAGGGATTAACTCCCATGTAGAATAAACATTATAGATGCTAAAAGCAGTTGTTTTCATTTTAGTCTCTTTAGATCAGACATACTGGAAACTGTAGTAGCATGTCGTTTATATGGTTCATCAGCCCTAGAACGATTATTCATACACACATATATATTTGGATATTGTATAATGCCGTTGAGTTATTATACATATATACAATATGGCTCTATTTTATTGTCACTTACTCTCTTACGTGGCGTTATAATCAATCAAAATTATACAAGCACAGTGCCACAATATATCAAATTTTAACTTTCTATACAACACAATGTTCATATTAAACGTGTCGCAACGTTGCAAGAGCGACTGGTCCCTTTGTCAAGCTATGGCTGAGTTGATGTTTGTGTTGAAAGTAAAACGTTGATATCACATATTTCATAACTGATGAATCTTATTGAACACAATGTCACAAGCTTTAGTGATGTACAACATACTGTGTAGGTTTAAGTGGCCATTGGTTGTACAACATAACAACGAGGTTTATGTAACGTATACATGTAAATTATCATATACAGCTTTCAGAAATCATTGGTAGTGTATGCGAAATATAATGTATATTTTCAAGTTTAAAGTTATGCTGTACAACATGATATACATGGCAAAGTATTGCATTTCAGATTAACGTACAGTAAATAAATTATCCTGATACAACACTGGACTGTTGTTTTCCGATATTTGCCATCAGTAGTCAAAATAAAGATCACAGTGGCTTGCTTTTGGGACAGCACATTCTGTCATGTCAGGATATGCCTGCATTTCAAAAACTTGTTTTCTCAGTGAGAAAAAGTAAAGAAGGTAAGCTTTGGACAACTTTTAACAATGACTTAGGTCATATGCCTAAATATATACCGCAGTGTCCTACTTTTCATAAACTGCATGCATTCAACTATCATAAGATATATCTAAGATACTATTTGGTTAATTACGGTGAAATAGTATAAACTATATGTCTTGGATAAGAGTTTCAAAAGGTAAGATAAAAAGTCAAAGCATAGGTTACAGTGACCTACTTCTTTGACTCTGCACTTAACCATCCCATAAAGTACTTGCATTACAAATCTGGTTACTCAGGAAGAAATGATGCAGTAAATATGTCCCGGACAAACTTTTCGGACGGACGGAATGCAAACCTATATTATATACCCCCTCCCAACGTTGGAAGTGGTAAGGGACTAATAACTTCAAGCAACTTGTATTTGTATGGCATACCGTAGAACTTTATGTAACCTAAGCTTAAACAACGACATAGTGCATAGGTTGAAGTAAATTGTGTTCGTATTACATAACGTATATAACTTTCAGTTGTTAAACTCGTGGACACAGTATCAAACGAGATCATTTTCTAGAACAGTACATGTCGGGCATTGTCTCCGTCATCACGTCCCCCCCCTCCCCAGATATACGGATTAATCCGCCGTTACCATCCCATGCGCGCTTCAATATGGGAGAACAAGAGCGACTCATATAAACTGAGGAAACCTTTTTTTATAATAATTGTTGAAAAGCAAAGGCGGCTTACTATAATAGTATTATTTCATCGCATGCAGAAACTTAATCTGGGAAATATTGAATTTTGTAAGGTTTTATGTTTATTTCATTGTATTTTACATTATGATGGTGTAGGACTAAGGTGACAATACTTCAGTCTAATACTATCCTTTATAATAATTGTAAGTGGTTTCTGTCAGTTGTTTATCAATGAAAAATCTCTTCTCGATTACTACAATTTCTGAATACGTCTATTTTAAGCAGTGATTGGATACGTATGTTTAATACCCCGTTATTTGTAAACTTTAAAGACCTTATAAGGAATTATTTTTCAAATGAACGATGACTGACCTCGGTAGCGTTCCAGCTGTTGGCACGGCGGCGCGTGAGCAACGACAATCTTTACTAGATGACTGAAAGTTCACATAGAATGTTCTTGATTGTGGAAAAGGTAAACAACGCTCCATGCATTAAAATATTTATTTAATTTTATCAGTATCCTTGACTTGTTTTGACAAGTCCACAAACATTTAATGAGAGAAGCATTATTCAGAACAGGACATGTATCACCATGCTAATAACTTAAGAAACACCTAATTGTACAACGCAGTATGGACCCGCTATATATAGGGTTGTTGCTTCAAATTTGTCAAAACTGTAAATAAATACGTAACAGGAGCGACTATAGAGTTTCAGAGATATGGATAGAGTATTGTCAGTAAAATTAATGCGCTCTAACCTACGTGACACCGACAGCCAGGTATGTGACGGAAGGTTGAAATACAAAATGAACATGTACATTAAGTTACAACTGATTTGCTATATCAATACAATATATCTTCTAATTTGTTTCATAGGTTTATACAATCGGCAATGTTAAAAAACATCTTCATCAGAACAATGTGTCCATCAATGGGTTTATACAATCGGCAATGTTAAAAAACTTCTTCATCAGAACAATGTGTCCATCAATGGGTTTATACAATCGGCAATGTTAAAAAACATCTTCATCAGAACAATGTGTTCATCAATGGGTTTATACAATCGGCAATGTTAAAAAACATCTTCATCAGAACAATGTGTTCATCAATGGGTTTATATCCGGTTTTTTGTTTAATAATACCTGGCATTCAAGAAGCTTGGTGTCATATTCTGTTTCAGCTTACTGTTCCAATTTCCAAAGGCAACCATTTGGAGGTAGGGCTATAGATTTGCAATCAGTGTTTTATTAATGATGGAATGGGAATGTGTGAGAAGCGGTAAACAACCCAGTGTTAGATAAGTTTGTATGGTAGCATTTTAGTGATATAATCCATTAATGTTTTAAGATTTAAATATTCATTTCTGTCTATTTTTTAAGAACTGCCATGTTTGGATCCCTATCGCAGGAGGAGAATCATTTAATCCACTTAATCATATATGTAGTAATACACAGCGACTTTCTTGTCATACATACTGACTACTGTGACATACTTACAATAATGTTTTTGACCAACAAAGTGACCAACATTTCATACACACTAGTTTCCCTGACATACATACTGACTACCGTGACATAATTTCATGCTAAAGATTGTAATCTTCACACTTACTCTTATTCATTATCTAGTAATTTAACTAACCACAGTTTCATACATTTTGACGTTTGCTCGATACAAATTATAAATATATTTTCATACCTTAATGTCTATCGGTTCATACACACTGACTGATGTAACATGCATACTGACTGGCTTTTTAAACATCTGAAAACGTGCAAACACCGACAATCTGGTAGTGTGGACTATCTTCAGTCACTGAAATTCAACAAGGAGTTATGTCATCTTAACTTAAACATACACCCAAAGAATATATGATGAACATTATGACAGGTCAATTTACAAAAATAGCATTTTCGGTTCGAATTCCCAAAGATACATATTTTCGATTTCGTGTATACAATATTATGGAAAAATCTCCACTGAAATTCTTTCAATTTCGTGATCTGCAAATGTATATCGTCAATCCGATGTTGTTCCTAATTAAATTTAACTTAAATTGCTTCTGAAACTTCTATCTAGAAAATTTGGTATATTTTAATTTTTGATGATCATTGCCAGCATTTGTTGTGAGATATATTCATTGCTCTGTTTGATCTCCAGTTCTTCTCAATAATCTATCAGTAAATTATTTATCTCCCTCTATTCTTAAAAGACATGTTAGCCATCAAATACGTCGTTCACGATGCAATTAAATAATAAACAAAAACGTATGTGACCAGTACATGTGCGTGTGGTGATATTAGTCTTAACTGTAATATGGCAGAAGGGGAAGCATAACTCTATGTGTTCGTAATACACGAAGTATTTGTTCCAGGTTACTCTAGCTGGCTCAGCTGACGTTGAAAACGGTATTTCAATGAGGTATTTCCGCAATCATATAATGAATTATTGGTAAACACAACAGTCATGTTGTTAAATCAAATTCTGATGGTCATTCAGACGCGATGATCTTCAACAACATAATTCATTTAATATGTTTTTTTTATTCGATTAGTACTTTATGAAAAATCCTTTTGAGCATGTTTGTTACTGCAGACTCAGAAAATCTGTGCATTTACGTATATTTAATTGTAAACTTGATAGGTGGTTTGATTGTAAATACATAGATATACCAAGCTATCAAAACAACCAACATAAAAGGCGTGTTGCGGCCAATTATATATGTATGTCGTAAATGGTAATCCATAGCAGAGAAGCTTCACTTTTCTATTTCTTGTAAATTTTAGAGTGGTTCTTTTACGATTTTCTACCGTTCGGCCCCGTTACAGTTATATTTGATAGACCATTGAAAAATCGATAAAATGTTTTCAAATTATATTAATGTGGAAATAGAGGCAGCAATGCCTGCGTCCATTAACACTTATTGAGTCCTATACAATTCTATTAAATCAACAAATGAATGCATTCTTAAATCCATTATTTTTATCAATATATTCCTGAAATAATCCCTTTGTCAACTTTATGTTTTTCAACAGGTCGAAATAGAGTGTTTAATACCTCGCGGTGTAAAAACAGCTGACGACCACGTGGACAAAGGATGGGCGTGGCTGATAGTACTGGGGTGCTCTATTGGTCACATGCTGGCTATAATGATGATGTCAAGTTTCGGGTTATTTTTTGTGCCACTGATTGAGGAGTTTGATACAAATCTTGATGAGATAGCTATGGCGGGAAACATTATGTACGGTGTGACCTACATAACAGGTAAACATTCTTTAAAGTTTTGTTTTTGTAATTTTTATATTTGTTCAATTTTCATAAACAACACAAAGTAACACTTTATACGTAGAACCACACTAAGACAAAGACTATTCACCACATACACATACACACACATTGCAATCACCGACTCATCCTGTGACAATAATTATCATTATTATTTGTCATGACACAGGTGTAATGCATTCTCTATTTCTGTGCTAGTAAAGTATATCTATTTTCACTCTTACTAAAACGTAAACTCTCTCTCTCTCTCTCTCTCTCTCTCTCTCTCTCTCTCTCTCCGTCTCTCTCTCTCTCTTTAAACATGTGTGTTACATGGTATACACAAACAAAAATAATAAAAAGGGAGGGGGGAGGGGGCTAGGGATATTTAAAAGTGTTCCTATCAATCCGAATCTCACAGTAGAAGTCATTTTTCAACTTTTTTGTATTTCTGCATTATGGTTTCATTTTTCATGTATTGCTAGCAAGATCTTATATGATTTAAGTTCGAATTGTATGTGATTCCTAAGACTGATGATATTTAGTTAAACATTTCTGTTTAAATGTGTACTGTTTAGTGTAGCAAGAGAAGGTTATCTATTTGCAGACCAATATTACAAACTGTAAATACGCCAAAACTAAATTCCTGTTTGTCAAAATGTATATCAAAGTTACCAGTCTCTAGTAATTTGTGTAATTCTCCCAGAACGTCACTTTCTTTTACACAATCCGAAAATAGAATTAAATTGTTTCTGGAAGTATTAACAAAAAGTACTAGTACATTTTGTTTAATACCAATTTTACATAGATGTAAGTTTGTAGGTGAGATTCTCTGATTAATTCTGTATTGACGCGCTCTTTATTTGAAGCTATTATGTAGTAGTGTTTAAAGGACATGCACAAATTTTTATCCAAAATTCATCCTGAATTTTGAACGTTGTGTTCCATTTCTTAACTATTAGCTACATGTAGTTCATCTAGATTTACATCCTGTAATATGCATGTACCCCCTGAGAAGTTAAAACATTCCTGTATTATTGTTTTTCGTATATGCGAGTGTGGAAAAAGTAGTTAACGGCATAGAAGAAAATGTTTTTATGCTTTAATTTTTGTGCTTATTACCAATATAGCATAATATGTGAATTTTGTACGAGGGGTATGTGTGCTTCATTATTGCCATATTATTTTTTGTGTTATTCTTCACCTTTAACGAGGTCAAAAATCGAAAGAGCTTCCGTTACACTAAATAAGCAAATAAGAAGTGCATATTATTTATATTATATTAAAAATAATTATTTGTACAGGAAAATCTTATGCTTAGTTCCTTTAAATTTTATCATAATTTGTTGAATTATAAAAAAGCCCGTTACACAAGGTCAACACGAGACTTGATCGTGATGTAAATCTCAAATTTTTGTACAAATTTTTGTAAAACATTTTTGTTTCTTTTTCGTTCCATCACTTTTTCTTTATCTTTGTAATACTATTACCTGTATAGTTGCGAGATTATAGCCAAACGAAATTATTTACAGTTGTCGGATCGAACAACTTTGAATGATGTGCGGTGTGCGCACGGTGTGTTCTCGGACTGCGCACCATGATGAGAAACTGTGCTATTCTAGCGTGCGATAGGTACCTTGGTTGATATATATTCAGGAATTTTTTATGTTGGAAAATGAGATTTATTTTTTTCAGAGGTGGAAGACGGCATGATTCTTCAACACATACACTCATAAGGTAAAAACGATGTACGGTAGTACTAGGTAATATATCTCCAACCTACATCTGTCAAACACACACTGATTGACCACCTTTAATGATTCAAGTTACATTAATACCATAGAAATATTTTGCCAAGCAGAATTTATTGATATTTAGTAATAAAAACACTACCACCAACGTCAATATACGAGGACAAAATCCAAAAACTCAAATTCGACTGAAAAATGACAACAACTATGACGATGAACTTTACACAAACAAACAAATAAATACCTTTATGAGATAGATAAATACTTTTCACGAATGTTTTTATCTGATAATAAACAATTAAAGATTATAGAAATGAACATATATAATGACTAACGTAAACATACTATTAAATATGAACTTGTCGATAAGAATGTGATACGTAGGCAATAGCTGCCCTTTCCATGGGCTAAAGTTACATGGAAATATTTTGTAAATCATCTTTTTGCATCTGAAATTGAAATTGCAGAACAAAATTAAAGATAAATTTACTTTAGATAATTGAAGGGTATTCTTAGTCAACTTAGATTTCTTTGCTTTTGACAATGAAAGAGCATCTCTTATAGAATTAAAAGTTCCTTTAATTTAGCTAAGAGAAGTGTATTCCTGAAGCAACTCAGATCCCTTAACTTTATACAGACGTCTATCACTGAAACAAATACAATTATTCAGGTAGCAACCCTTAAGGTGGGGGTGGGGGTGGGGGTGGTGGTGGGGGTGGGGTTTGGTATTCCTAATAAAGTTAAAATCCTTATGCTGCTTTTGGCAAAGGAAGGTAATTGTAGACACCATTACCAATCAGCTATTATTTTGAAACATGCTATCCGATATTTGTTTGTTCCTCGCCTTAGTGACTCTGGCAAGTCCTGTGTGTGATATGTTGGGTTGCCGTATCATCATGTATGCTGGAGCCCTACTACTAGCTGGGGCTTTCTTTACCGGTTATCTCCTCTTGAACATCTATACCTTTTTTGCTATTGCGGCTATAGCAGGTAAATATCAAATATTTGTTTTTCCGGTGTTTCTTTGACGTTAATATAACTATTATGTGTCATGCTTGCATCAATGCGGCAGGATCTACAAAAGTGGTATTATATAAAATATTTTGTAAGGTGAGTGTTAAACAGTCCGGCCTTTAACGCAGATGGCCGAAGTTCAATTTCCAAAATTTTCGTAGCTTGGGATTGGAATTTCTAAAGAAAATTATTCGATCATACAAGGTTGATTATGAAATTGTTTAAGGTGGATGTTTTGTTCGTTGCGCTGTAAGACTGTGGTACTAGGGAACAATTGCCGGTAAAAGTACGGTACCGCCACAAAACAGAATACACATCTCCAGCACACATTCCATGCTTACAGGTAGCGCAGAATTAATTGCCTGATACGGCAGCTTATGAAAACTCCTCAAATTGTATTGATTAATACGTTTTATATGTATATTGTAAATCTATGTTCTAGATAGGACCTTGTACCAGATGTTGTATAATTAATATAAACGAGTTGATATCGAAGGAAATATATATTACGTGATACATGGTTTAATATTTTACTTTATTGCAATTCATTGTTAACTTTTCAGCATGTGAATGTATAATGTTTGGCATTAGGGCGTCAACTGATAAATATAGCTTTAGTATTTGATAACTGATCAAATGTTTTAATAATGCTTCCCTCCATCTACAGGTCTAGGAGGCGGCCTTTCTATAGCTTCCAGTCTTATGGCATTCAGAGGGTACTTCGAAAAGAAACGCCATATTGCCCTGGCGTTAATTTTTGTTGCTAACGGAACCGGAAGTGTAATAGGACCACCAATCACAACTTTCCTTTTGAATGAATTCGGACTCCGAGGAACATTTATGATGTTATCAGGCATTTACCTTCACGGTGCCATTGGCGGGGCGCTGCTTAGGCCGTTACCACCCCACCCTTTCCAAAAGGCTCATCAACAAACAGGTATAAAATGGAAACGAAAAAGATGGTATTTCTAAGGCACGCGTTATTTTATTTAGGCATTAGTATGTTAGAAAATATATTGTCAAAGCATATTTAATCACATCATTCTGGTTTCTATGGTTGGTTAGGACAAAGGTAAGAATAGCAGAGACACACAAACAAAATAAAAAAGGAAACGACTTATACATACATGTAAACCAAATAAAGATACAGGAGACGAAACAAAATAACCCGGAGTGGTGAGCATTTCTTGAAGCGCATATGGCACCTGTCGTAGGAGTCAGAAATAACTGCCCATCTCCTTTAATATGTTTGATTTGGCAGATACAGTCAGACATTACCCCATAGGGTCCCTTTGAATCACATGTGCACCGGGTTTGGTGTGCTTTTTAGTTAATGCTTTCCTGTATACTGTGTACATACATACCGATTGGAAAGGTAATTGCTGTATTTCTGCAACTGCGACGTTAAACCATGTCGACAACGACGAATGTATACCTTTAAGGAACATATATTTGCACAACAGGTTAGAATTGGTAGACCATTTTCACTAGTAGGTCGGTTTGTCAAGTGACCGAACGCGAAGTAGCCAAGTAACAACACCACCAACAGCAAAACCCTTATTATTATGGTCATTTTACACTTGCATGTAACATGATGTATTGAAACATAAAACTGACAATGGGATTATTATGAATATTTTATCGTACTCAAAACCATTTAACATTCAGATCTAGTCAAACTAGAAAAAACACATATTGTTGGGAACATCGCATTTCTATTGTGGGAAACCCGCATCATCTTGCAAGATTTCACGATTTCTTCGACCGACGAAAACCGAAACATTTCGAGGAAATAACCCCTGTTGCGGAAATCCGTAAAATGAAGGTTTGTTAATATTATATTCGCTGCAGTTGCAGAAATAAATAAATAACCTTTACATTCGTGTATGGAAAGTACATGGATATACTAGTACTCCCGAATATAAGCAAAGTTTAATTGAAGTGCGCACCAAACCCAGTGCGCATTATTTTTTCAAAGAAACCCTGTGGAGCTACCAATGACCCATCTATTTTTGGAATGGAGTCAGTTATTCCGAACTGTCATAGTGTCTTCGTAAAATCAAGGAAAATACATGTATGTATGTCACAAACTGCCTAAGAAACAGTCAACACATCTTGAATAATATTTGTCTTCTTAATTTACGTCCTGGTATCAGTTATGCATGTTGAGTATGGTGTACACTATTTTGTATCTATGTGCTGAAACTGCGGCGTATTTCGAGTCTGTGTTGATGCTATGACATACAATTGGTCTAATTTACTCTGCGTTGATAGAACAACTGATACAAATGTTAAATAATACCCAGTGCTCTTATCATGCTTTTAGTTCAGTTTTCTACATGTATGATATCTCTATATACAAAGCACCACCATAAAGCCTGTTTTTGTTTGGGATAGACAGGTTTTCAAAAATCACAGTTTAAAGGAATTACTTTATGTTAAGATGGATAAACTATTATTTCATGCAGTAACACTTTCTTTAGATATTCCAATAAAATTAGTTATAAAACAATTATTTGTAAATCATGTAAATCATATTCATTTATTATCATGTGTATAACGATACTATTATGCAATAGCAGTTTGGTAAATATTTTAATGAAGGTGAAATAAATAATCAGATACGTTTTATTGTTAAGAAGTGTGTCACCCGTTATGTTTCAGGGCGTACCGACAGGCTGCTGTGTGCGGTAGTCCGAGCCTATGGGGTATACATAGACAAAGAGCTGTTCGGCACTTTCCTATTCTACCTTTGTATTATATCCTCATACTTCTATGTCATTGGATTTGTGGTAATATATTCTCGTCTACCCGACTATATGACAACGCAAGCCTATTCCCTGGAGGAAGCGTCGACAGCCCTCCTCAT
The DNA here is from genome assembly GCA_032359455.1 of Chlamys rubida. Lineage (NCBI taxonomy): Eukaryota > Metazoa > Mollusca > Bivalvia > Pectinida > Pectinidae > Chlamys > Chlamys rubida. The sequence continues at coordinate 6,669 of JAUMHH010161193.1, read as the reverse complement.
AGCCGGGGCGGCAAACACCTTGGGGAAAGTGGTTGGAATGTTACTTGTTGACAAAAGGCCTAGTTTTACCCGCTACTTCTATATCTGTGCCTGCGTCCTCAGTGGGGGATCGCTCACATCTATTCCTTTATGCATGAATGTCTTCCACTTTTACGCAGCAACTGCAGGTTTCGGCTTTTTCTTTGGTAAGAATTGGGCTTGATTACAATGGAACAATTTTGTAAAAACCACATGAAGCAAGTTTTATTGATAAAATTGCAGTACAAGGTCGTCGTTAATATGACAAACTTACAATACTGGGTTTCGAGAGATGCCAGTTTAAGATCACTATGGTCAAATGTATTGTCACCTTCATGATCTTACAGTAAGGAAATATTCTATATTCTATATACCTTCTGAAATACTTCATATTATTTTAGTTGTACGGTTGTACGTTTTCAAGGGTCTCTATGTGAATCTCTCTGTTGTTCCTATTTTACCACCGGGTTATCTCTTTTGATTTCGAATCACGATTTTGTTGACACTTCAGGATGTTGTTTTATTCGCATCATACTAATTTGAAAGTTACAAGTACAATCAAAGCTCTCAATAAGGAAACTTGCTAATAGGGTTTTTCCAGATAACACGTACATGTATACGTATACGTGTTATATGGAAAAACCCTAATGGTACATTAAATATTTTTTAACTTTTAATTTTCAGTTGCAGTTTTAAAGCTGTAATTGATGTCATCAATAATCCTTTATTTTAAAGGCAATATTCACTACCTTGGAAACATGCTGTTTATTGAGTTTTTCGGACCAAGCAAATTGTCTGCATGTTTTGGAATGCTCTATTTGTCCTACACTGTTGCATCTTTTACTGGAAATCCTCTGGCAGGTAAGTTGTTTCTGAAACTGTAAGTCATCGGGGAGGCAAGTAAGTTAGTCACATCGGAAGTCCTCGGGGAGGCACGTTAGTTAGTCACAACGGAAGTCCTCTGATAAATACGTTTAGAACAAGTTATACTAAAAATGCTCTTATCTGTACCCTTTTCAGATTGGTACGTGAGTTATTTAGTAGTTATGTACAAACATAATTCCTCTGGCAGGATACTAGTAAGTTATATGTGAAAAACACGAAAAGTGGAACTTTGTTATTGCATGTAACTAATCAGGAAACCATGGCAATCTCTAAGACGACAAAGGGTCCTAGTGCACCTTAGTATTATATCCTATTTCTCGGTTATATTTGATATTCTGTTCTGCAGAATAATTCTATTAGCATTTTTACACTATTGCTAACCAGACCTTGCGAATTAGCAAGATCATTGTTTGAATATGACAACCGCTAAAATCAGACGTTTACTGAATACATCATTAACCTACATTATTGTTCAAAAGACACACACAGAACAAATGTTAACTTCCATTATGAAGCCTATTTATATTTTCACAATTACCAGGTTAACAGAAATAATGAAAATAAACTGTAGTTATGATGTTTACAAAAATAATGAAAATCTATCGTAGTGTGATAATGTAAAAAATAAAATTCCTTCGAAGCTATCATGTTTCCGGGATAAATGAAAATCTAATGAAGCTACAGTGTAAAATGTTAACAGAAATAATGGACATCTACCGTAGTAATAATGTTAACAGAAATAATGGACATCTACCGTAGTAATAATGTTTACAGAAATAATGGACATCTACCGTAGTAATAATGTTTACAGAAATAATGGACATATACCGTAGTAATAATGTTTACAGAAATAATGAACATATACCGTAGTAATAATGTTTACAGAAATAATGAACATCTACCGTAGTAATACTGTTAACAGAAATAATGGACATCTACCGTAGTAATAATGTTTACAGAAATAATGAACATCTATCGTAGTAATAATGTTTACAGAAATAATGGACATCTATCGTAGTAATACTGTGTACAGAAATAATGAAAATCTTCTATAGTTATCATGCTGACAGCAAAAATGAGGACATACTGTACGCAAGAATATCTACAGAAAATTGCCTGTGAGGAGAAACGTATTCAATCGTACAGTTTCATATAAGTGGACTGTAGTTTACGGAAATAATAAAAATCTACATTAACTACATGTATAATGTTTAAAGAAATAATGAAAAACTTCTATAGTTACATGTAGCAATCTGACAGAAATTTTGAGGAGCTGCTGTACGCTAGAATACCTACAGAACGTTCCCTGTGAAGAGAAGCGTATTCAATCATACAGTTTCATGTTTATGAACTGTAGTTATAATGTTTACAGAAATAATGAAAATCTATCGTATTTATGATTTTTAACATAAATAATGAAAATCTGCCGTAGTTATGGTGTTTAACATTGATAATACAAAATCTGCCGTAGTTATGGTTTTTAACATTGATAATACAAAATCTGACGCAGTTATGGTTTTTAACATTGATAATACAAAATCTGCCGTATTTACATGTATAACGTGTACAGAAATAATAAAAAAACCTACAGAAGGTATAATGTTTACCGAAATTATGAAAATCTTCTATAGTTTCATGTATCATGCTGACAGAAGTTTTGAGGACCTGCTGTACGCTAGAATACCTACAGAACGTTCCCTGTGAAGGGAAACGTATATAATTATATTCATTCATACAGTTTCATATTTATGAACTGTAGTTATAATGTTTACAGAAATAATGAAAATCTATCGTATTTATGATTTTTTTACATAAATAATGAAAATCTGCCGTAGTTATGGCTTTTAACATTGATAATACAAAATCTGACGAAGTTGTGGTTTTTAACATTGATAATACAAAATCTGCCGTATTTACATGTATAACGTGTACAGAAATAATAAAAAAAACTACAGAAGGTATAATATTTACCGAAATGATGAAAATCTTCTATAGTTTCATGTATCATGCTGACAGAAGTTTTGAGGCTCTGCTGTACGCTAGAATACCTACAGAACGTTCCCTGTGAAGAGAAACGTATTCAATAACATCTCTTGTATTGTTACAGGAATGGTCGCAGACAGGACGTCATTTGATGGCGCTGAGTTCTTCTTCATTGGATCCTGTATTATCGCTGCTGGGTTGGTTTTGATTCCAAGTGTTTTTGTCACAACCAACAGATCAATCTTTCATACGAAAACGGAAGCGACGACTTTGGAAACTGCAATCGGTCCTTCAGAAATCTCTGACATAGATCCTATGCCATATTCAAGTATATGGCCATTGGAAATATCGGAAAGTATATCGGATAAAGCTGCGCTGTACGGTGCTATATCCCTACCAGCATAACTACGTTTAGCTACTCTAAACGTGATTATATCAACAGCGTATTCATATATTTCTACGTATAAGATTTTTTTTTTAATTTAAATGCGTGCTAATTTAGCTTTATTACAAGCAAGAGCTCATTTTTTTTTATTTTATAGTCATATTTATGAAGTGGTTTTTAGTTTTAGTGAAAACCTCAAACGTATGAACACCGCTAAATAAAGTACGCTTAGTCATACGCACATACACCGCTCAAATAAGTCATTTACAGTAAGAAGATAGCTTGATGAAAGTAAATGTGGTTGGTTGTATAGAGTTAAATGTCCTATCAACAGCTAAGGTCATTTGAGGAGTGTCTCCATGTGTGTTGCATAGGCTTGCATGTGTGTAAGTGTGTCAGAGGCAGGGTATGTTGTTATATATACTTACATGTGTGTAAGTGTGCCAGAGGCAGGGTATGTTGTTGTGAATGCCTCCTTGTGATAACATTGGACTGATGCGACGTTAGACATTAAATGTGATCTGGTACTACGTACCTCCTACTATGATATAAAGTCCACCAAACGAATTCAGGGACACATTCGTTTTGCTGCTTTTCTTCTTCTTCTCCTTCTTCTTCTTCTTCTTCTTCCGCCAAATTTCCTGGCGTTTTCTTAAATCCAGATACTTATAAAACTTGCCATGACCATTGCTAAGCATGCGTAAATGTGTGTTACGCAGTTTATTTTCTGATCAGTCAATAAACATGACCGTCATGGCTTCTGATTGCTTGTTATACACCAAGGTGATGCCATCGGTCCCTGTCGTAGTCTTGATTTTACTTAAACTTAGTGTGCTTTCTGAAGCATCATTTGCGACTACAGGGGCAGTTTCCAGGACTTGTTGAACGGTCCCAAATGCAATCGATACACTTAAAACTGGTATATCTTCATTTTGGATTTTTACTGCTCTTATTTGGCCATTCTGATATCTATTGTTACTGCTCTTATTTGGCCGTTCTGATATCTATTG
>JAUMHH010161182.1:0-17581 GCA_032359455.1 Chlamys rubida | reverse complement strand
GATAGACCATACCTTGTGTTTAATTGCGCCGTGATGATAGACCATACCTTGTGTTTAATTGCGCCGTGATGATAGACCATACCTTGTGTTTAATTGCGCCGTGATGATAGACAATACCTTCTTTTTAATTGCGCCGTGATGATAGACCATACCTTGTGCGTTGCTGTTGAGAAGTAGAACCCCATGAGTGCTGCCGTCCGCCTCCACACACGTGTAGAATGGATGTACACCGTACAGGTTTGAATTTTTCTGAAAACATCAACATGCATTTTTCAGTAACGGATATGTTGTTTTTCAGTAACGGATATGCTGTTCAAAATAATGCTTGTGAGCATACTTTGCTTGTATGCTTGTATTTTTGTTTCCTTTAAAATATTTTCGCGGGAAAGAAACTTTCTTTATAAATCATTTTGTCTAAGAAATACCGTTTCAATGATATGCAGAAAATTTGTATTTTTTATATACAGGACATTCAGTAATAAAGGGCTTACCTGACCTATTTTGAGATACGTTGGGATATTACTAAATAGGTTGGTTGTTTTTATGTATAAAACCAGACCGGAAGTTACCTTAAACGGAGGAGGCTGGTCCCGCGAGAACATTGGCCATGAACGATAGTTGAGATCGTGACGGAAAGACTCGTGAACGTTTTCTCCAAATCCGTAAACATTTTCCGAGGGCAATATTGTAGAAAGTTGTAGGAACTGGTTCGTTAGAGTCAGGCCTCCGATAGACGTGTTGAACCTGTGGAGAAACAATAAGGGGTTAGCAAAAATGAACTGATTCAGTCACAATAGCTAGATTTGATACCACAAATTTCTTCTCCTATTGCAATATTATAATGTTACCAGTTGAACATATTTTCTATGCAATATAAATTATAACGACAATAAATGTTTAATTGTTGTATAAAATTGGAGTATTTTCTGAATCGAAAAATAATTTTTTATCAAATTTTGAAAAGAAAATTATTTCATAACAACCAAATTTGGAAAATCAAGCAATCAATCTTTAAAGTGAGATTGTTCTAGCTTGATGATAAATATAAATGCGCCCGTACAAAACAGCTCCTGATGACGTCCGGGTAATTTGGAAGGCGAAGTTTTCTTTGTCTGTAATCTTCAGTTCGTAAGCCATCTTGTTTGTCTTTTTATCCCGCATTTCTAGATTGAATGGGACGTGGAATCTGTTGCCGTCTTCATCATCAAACTGTTTTAAAAACACACAATTCCTTTCGTGATTATTGTCTATATTCTTACCAGGAAAAAAATGCAAAGGTGAAGCACGACGTTATAATCAGATATACTGCCATGGTTTGAGCAGACATTACCTTTCTTGCGTTTTAAAGAGGTTTGACGATGTAAAGAGGGACTATGTTGTAGTATAGAAATTCCTACAAAAAAAACAGGATCAACAGAGACCTTGAGATTGACGGTAAGCGAAGTGGAATATGAAACAAGGGTCATCATGTCGAGGTTTTACTTCCCTTGAGCAGGTCTATAAAACGACGCATTCTGTTATCCATTAGCAGTCAATGTGGCATACCAGCCAGTAATGGAGATATCAGATTCTTCAACGTCGTCAAAATACTTTGATAGAAACAAAACGACGACGTCAGTTTGACGTAAAACCCTATGTAGTAAGTGTAAAATATTTAAAATACAAATTTGATAATCAGTTGGTAGATGTGTGTTTCGTTTGTTTGAGAAATATCTTTTGCAAATATGTTTCAATCGAAATACCAAATTGCTTGTTTGATTGAATGAAATATATTTTATAATTCGAAGAGATGTATATACATAAAACAAGGGTATTAGACAGTCGCACACAGTTGTGGTTTCCTGACGAGGTTGTAGTTACGTGGTGGTATTATACAGATGCTATCTCCCTATAAAACCCTGTTTAAACTGGATCAGTTTTGACCAGTTTATCTACAACAAACACGCCGCGTGTTTTGGTCGAAGTCTATCTACGTGACATTCATGGGCATCAGTTCCGCTCATGACCTTGACTTTTACCCAAGTGGCATTTTTATACACAGTTCATTCTAACAGATTTTTTTATTACCATCCAAAAAACAAACACGCTGATACGACAAAAGTGATACGACTACCTGTGGATTTATTATCGTTCAGTAAATATAAGTGAACAGTAGTGAAAAAATGGAGTTAACGACGGACGTCAAACCAAATAAAGGTGTGTTTCTCAGGCGAAACTTTGGTGTTTGTAACCAAGTCTTTAAAAAGACAAAATCATGAAAGCAGGTCAAATATTCGGTGGAACGAGACTAAAGTGATATTAATCAATGAGAAAATAATACAAATTCTACCCAAAATGCCGGTGACCATTCCGCAGTCAAAAGAAGCTTTATGATAGCCGTATGCGACTTTACCATACCGTAACTAAACTACTTTGCGTACAACCATTAAACAAAATTGTACCAGTCGTAGCGGCTTCGTTCCTTCTCTATCTACTGTAGCCCTAGTGTGCGAAATAGTTGTTGTACCATCGAAATTTCTCAATACTTCTCTAAAAACTGTATCGCGAATTGTTTACATCATACCTTACACTAGGTATCCTTTAAAAGGAGTGATATTTTATAATTTACGTTTATTTCACCTATTGGCCTGTCTTTCAGCCCCAGTGGAGCCAAACAATCTGTTTACACAACGTTAAGCCCTTTAGTCATAATCCCTTCAGACGTTCTGATCTAATTGCATTAAAAAAACTTGATAACGGACGCTGCTACACGGCAGATTAGCTAAAACATTTTTTCTACATTACTTAGGAGAAAAGGAAAAAGCGCACTGTTATTTAATTTACTAGCAGATGGAACAAGACAAATCGTTGTATACGGATTGTCTCCTTTCGCTCATATTCTAAATCATCTTAACAAAAATGTGTGTCTATATATTTACAAGTGTTATAAAGTGCATAATTAGGGACGCAAGACAATTAAGATATGCAACAGTCTGCCTTCCCAAGGTACATAAGTATCACAAGTTTGGTGATAAAAAGGGAAATAGCAATGAAGTTATTTTCTGGACAAACGTAGGAATCAAAATTGAACAAAGGGCAATATCTCTACATATTGAGGTGTACGAGGCCGAATTTTAGTTACAGACACTCCGTCTGCCAAAGATCATTAGTATAGCAAGTTTGGTGAATGTATATTAAATAGCATGAAAATGATGCTGTGGACAAACGTTGAATAAAGGGCCACAACCTGTTATAAATACACGAAAAATTCATAAATGCAAACTCGTTCGAGCTATTTATGTATCAATTTTTCATGTAAGGCAGGAAAAAGAAGACAAAGAAGAAAGTTAACGGTTGGGCAGGCAGATAGGGTATACCGTAACACGACACATCTTTGACGAGAGCAAAAAAGAAAGTCATTTTTGCATGAATTCCCTTAAAGATTCGAATATAAAACTTGAATATCTTGCAAACAGTTATTCAAGTACATCATCGCTAATATAACTTTTCGTGAAACACAGTATATGATTACGAATATAAAACTAATTGGATCTTAAAATAAGTTTACCTTGAATCGAATGAGATTTTCGTCAGGCATCTGAACCTCAAAGTACGGTCTTTGAAATGGCGTGCTGTTGAACGCATGCATTCCTTTCTGCTTGAGATAGACCTTCCATCCCATTTTAGTGATTTGTACACTTCCATTAACAGAAAATCCGTACTCCTTCCGAGCTGGAAACACACAAGCAGCATTCCAGGCTGTGGTTGCAGGGATAAAATCGCAGTATCTACTTTCGCACAGGTCTTGTGTTATCGTTACAACGTTTCCATCACTCTCTGGGATGCAGTTGATCCTGTCCGCCAGTCGACGAGGCGCACGCGCTACAGGAAGAACGACAGCAGGCGTCACAACCTTCTTGCGTTTGTCCTCTTTTGTCACAAAATAAGCTATGGGTGTTATGATAGCAGCTAAAACTATCACCACTACTGCTACTATAGCTACCCGCTTCTTGCTACAATCCACCATTATTCCGTGGTATTGCACTAGCTTCTATCCAACAGGAAGATAAAGGAAGGGAAATGTTTAGGACATCTTTTAAGCCGTGAAGACAAACCAATGCATACCCAAGCTTGAATGGAGGGACGAAAGTAGTTTTGCACGAAAGATTAGACTTACTCCAAGTTGTGTACCAACGTTAATTATCTCCCAAGTTCTGATAGCTTTGATGTGACTACCTACACAAGTATGCCGACCAATGGAACGCTCCCTGTGGCTTTCCTATCAGCCAATCACAGTAACCGTTAGGTCTGAATTCGGTGACCTCCAAGGATCTCTGCACAATCTAAACAGAGGAATGATATAAAAGTTGGAGATCGTATGTCTATTTATTGTACCGTTAATATCCAATAAACATACATCATGCGTGTACTGGATAGCTCGTACGCGTACTTATCTAGATAACATGTGCCAGATTTTGCATATGAGCATGCCCGTACAATGGCATTTATAAAGATCCCATGTATTGGAGTCATGGTCATGACCATTCCACCTTACACCAATTCAAGGACTGTTCGTACTGCAACGTTATTACATATTTATTCACTTGCTAATTTTTGTTTTTTATACACTTGAGTTACCACCAGACCACCTCACGCTATTGGATACATAAGTCCAAATAACCGCAAAATGTCGATTGATAACAAATACGGTTGAACATTCATGACTGCATGAGCGCAGATTTTGAAAGGACTTCGTGTTAATCATAAATATATACAATTTGCGTTCCTGCAAGCACCATTGTTAAACAAGAGACCCAGAGGGCCTGTATCGCTCACCTGGATAATAAAGCAACCATGGACAATTATTCTTATGACATATAATACTGCAACTATTTCCAAATATTGGCTTCGTCTCTCAGCAACACCCGTTACTCATTAGGTCCATTCTTTCTGTCCATGAATTGGGGTGGATTAACCTCAATTTCACCTATTGGGCCCGCCCATCTGCGCCCTAAAGACAACCATCTATTGATACAAAATTTAGTCCCCTTTGCCCAAGGATGCTCTACACAAAATTTGCTTAAAACCCTCCAAATAAACTGAAGGAAAAGGATTTTAAACATTTATTACCATGAACCCCCCCCCCCCCTTACTGGACCCTTCCCCTTTGCTCCCAGGGGGGCTGACTTCACTCTGTTAAACCAAATTGAGTCCCCCTTGCAAAATGCTGCTCTGGACCAAATTTGGTCAATATAACTCATTTTGAGGGAGAAGGATTTTAAATATGTATACCTCTAATTCCCCTTTTAGGCCCCATCTCTCTGCACCCAGAGGGGCAACACCCTTCGTTTATACAAAAGTCAGTCTCCTTCTCAAAAGGATGCTCCAGACCAAATTTGGTTTAAAAAAAACTCCAATGGTAAAGAAGAAGAGGAATTTAAAAGATTTTAACCTCAAACTCCCCTTAAGGATCCCGCCTCTCTGCATCCAAGGGGGCAACACCCTAAATTATTACAAAATTTAGTCCCCAATTCGGATAAAATCCTTCCAATGGTACAGACAAAGAACGATTTTGAAGATTGTAACCGCAAATTTCCCTTCTGGGCCCTATCCCTCTGCACCAAGGGGGACCACATCCTCCGTTTATACAAAATCGAGACCCCTTAGCCCAAGGATGCTCCAGGCCAAATTTGGATAAAATACCTCAAATGGTACAGAATAAGAAGGATTTTAAAGGTTTAAACCTCGAATTCCCCTATTAGGCATCGCCCCTCATGATCAGCACTCAGAGGGGCCACATCCTTCGTTTATACAAAATTGAGTCCCCTTTTCCCAAAGATGCCCCAGGCCAAATTTGGTCAAAATCAATAAAGCTGTTCAGGACTAGTAGAGTTTTAAAAGAAAAGTTGACGGACGACAGACGACGGACGCCGCGGTATGGCATAAGCTCACCATGCAAAAAAATGTTTAATGCGAATATTTTCATTTTTAATTGATAGTTATTAATTATCTTAATCTAGGAATTATATCTTATTTGTTGTATTGATGTAGTTTTTGTGCAAACTATATTCTTGAAATAGCCTGACGTCACGTAAATGTATGCCTCTTGTCATGGTCTTGTGTTATTCGAGGCGGGAGGAGAAGCGTCAATATGACTCTGCTCTTATCGCGTTCGTTGCACTATGAATGCATTTTCTCCTGATAGCGTTTAAATATAATCAAAAGGTAAGCGACATACGGGATTATAACTTTAAGACGAAACAAAAACGGCAACGTGACAGAACTACTCCGAATATATAAAAAGTTTATAAGCAGGACTGACATTAGTTTATTAAAGTGAAACTTGTATAATCGGACAAATGAGTTTTCCGACACCTGATAAAATAATGTGATCCCATCTATCCAGCAAAATTATAAAAAAAAAAAACTTTTAACTATCCTTACATCCTATCTAACCCAACAATGGATAATTAAACCCCATTCAAAATTCAAATTGTTAATATAAATGTTTGTAATATGTGTTGGAGAGGGCTTCATATAAGTTTAATAACTTGTGCCCAATCCTTTTGTATCAATAAAATATGTTTAAACTAAACCCCATTTCTTATGATAACTTCCAAAATCCTACCATTGTTTGGTCGGATTAGACAGGTTTATCTGATCTATCCGTTATGTTTGATTAATCAGGTTTCGTTACATACAATATTGTATCTTACCTCTGATGTTGTGTGTCAGTTATCTCTCCCGTTATATCATAACACCGCAGCCTGAGCGAACCGACTGTGAACACATTACGACGCTAGACACAAGTGAAGAATGATGACAGGCACAACAAACATAATATATAACACAGATCCGGTAACTTTGCATAATTATATCGTCAAAGGTCGTCTAGCTGCGTCAGTATGTAAATGGCCCGGTCGTGTACTGTACACATGTAAGTTATAAGCTTGTTTGTTTGTGTTTATTTGTTGTGCGAGTCTAGTCGTACGACAATGTTTTCACCATGTCTTAGGTCCGGTTTGTTACCGAGAGTACCGGGGGATACATTAATATGATGCAGCAAGAACGTATTTTACAACAAGTGTTTATCAATTTTTATCAATTGATATAAACTATTCGTTTAGCCCGGATGGTAGTATAGAGTGAATAAATCGGATGGCCCAGAGAATTCTGGTATTCGCACAGTTGGTATTCAAGGAAAGGATTAGTTAAAATATCAGTTTTTATGAAATATTTCATATGTTGATCTAGTCTGGTTTCTATTGAACAAAATGATGTCAAATAAAAAAAAACATTATGTGTAGTTAATATATATATAACCATACAACCATTTTATCGCATGTTGTTTTGTGCGTTATATTTTTAAAACGTGTACTGTGGGCGCAAAGGAGTTTTAGTAACTTAATTAATATTCATTGTCCAGCATTATAATATTGTGATGTATGTTGGATTTGACGTTTCACAAAAAAACTATTTCGTGAGAGAAAACAGAATCGTTTGGAAGGTCATGGTACAGTAGGCAATACTAGGGTTAATCTAGGTGACAATCGGTATTCGGTCGGTATAAATATTTACACATACCCAGATCACTTTCGCTATCACACTTGGTCTATTAAATAGCTTTACAGAAAAGATCCCGTCGCGGTGACGACAGGGATGAACTCTATTATCTGTATTCACGCCTTCTCTTTGAATAGTTTGGTAACAAAGACAGTTACAAAAAAAAAAAAAAAAACAGAAAATACTGGATGATAGTACACAGGGTTTTAATGCATGGATAAACCAGTGTGTCTGGAGAAAACCTACGTGGTCGGGCAGGTGGCCGAAAACCTTTTCACGCCAAATTGGACCCCGTTGAATGGCAAGTGCACTGTCCTCTGTGCGCTAGCGACCATGCTAAGTCGTGTACCAGTATGTATACCATTCCCGACATTTCGTTATCACGTGGAAAGTGATGGCAATGTTAGTGTCAGAAGATAACGTTTACCATGTTATTACCCAGCAAGTGTACCAAGGTCAGTGCACTGTGCTGAACGATATAGAAACAACATTAACTCCACATTAACAATTAGTATTACCCCTAAAGTGGCACATGGGTTTACTGTTCTGTGGCGGATAGCAGTTATCTTTTTTTCGTTACGACTTTATGCGTGTACAATCTGTACATACATAATTATGATTTTATCATATGTATCGGGCACGCTTTACAACTATTTACGTATTTTACATGCATGCATCCTCAATGATCCTGACCAGGGCGCATCCCTATCTCGGCAGGAACCCTGAAATAAATTACATGAGCCTATACTCTAATATATAACTGACTCAGACTCTAAATACAGTGACAAAGCCTGTGAGACCTGACACTCCGTGTTCGTTTCGGTGAGTTTATCTCAATGTCTCCTATATTTGACAGAAAATAAATAGATTGACGAGTCACGTCATATTTCGACACAAATAGATAGATATACTAAACCTGTGTCACTGCTATATTTGACTAATAAGCCCACACAAATACCAGCAGAAACTTGAAAGTCATTATTTTCTTTTCTAGATAATAGAACACGATAACGTCATTATTCTGTTTTGGCAACAGAGTATTGCTTTTCATAAACAATCTCAAGACACATACTAACGTGCGTAGACAAGGACAATTGCACGGTACCAGACACATTATAACGTGCGTAGACAAGGACAATTGCACGGAACCAGACACATTATAACGTGCGTAGACAAGGACAATTGCACGGTACCAGACACATTATAACGTGCGTAGACAAGGACAATTGCACGGTAATATTTTTGCAGGAGGAAACAGCATCTGGCGCCTTTTCGTTTCTAAGAAAAGCACTGGTTTGACTCTAGAATTACGAACGGTTTGAAGTAGACTGGCTATGGTGTTGCCATTTAAATTAAAGCACGGCAGCTTTGAAAATGACGCATCCCTAGGTCATACTATATCCTTCTTTAACTCACAATTATACAAATACAATTGTGTATTACAAATACAACTTATACAATCGATATGTAGTACTAGGTGTATCATTCTACCTTCACAGTTATATCAGTGCACCATATTCATCATATTGTCTTTCTATCACCATTTTATCATCGACATCAAACAATTTCCATCCGATAATGAAACCATCTTTATTTTATCCATCGTCATCAAGTCATCGCACCATCATCGCCATCAAATCATCGCACTATCGTTATTCTAACATCGTCATCATATCACTGTAACATCGCCGTTATGTCAGTGTACTCACAGGGACCTGAGAATTTGTTACATCTATATTTGGACCTAAACTAAGGTGTTGAGAGTAATTTTACATGTTTAAGGGGTTTAGATCGATTTTCGGTAAAAATGACACGTATATATATATGATCGTTGGTGTGTCATTTTTACCGAAAGACGACCTAAACCCCTAAAACATGTAAAATTACTCTCAACACCTTAGTTTAGGTCCAAATATAGCTGTAACAAATGCTCGGGTCCCCGTGATTGTACCATCATCATATCATAATACAATGAAGTATGTGTTGGAGATGGTAAACATGCATGTGGTCTGATGTTGTAGAACTCATATATAATGCTATAATGGAATGCTACAGCAAAGGAACAGCAGAACCCTACTGAAACCAGAGTATTCTCTACTATTGACAAGTGGAGCATGGGAATAGAACCTACGACCCCTGTCAATAGGCCGGCACACCATTTACTGTGCTGTGCAGCACTTAATACCAGTACAGGAGAAGCCACTATGTTCAATAGTATTTTAATGCTAGGGTTGAAAGAAATGAACTTCTCGCATATGACTGCTCAAATCCACCGGCCTAGAGTCGTTGCGGTTTTTGTACTGTGGAAGTGGTATGGCACTGTAATTGTGCTATTTGAAGTACGAACCTATCACCAGCAGGACACTTGCTAACCATACTTTACAAGAGTCATTCAATATTAATCATACTTAATCTGTCCCTGATTATGGCTGTTCTAAGTAAGTTTCCCCGGGTTCCACAATATGTAAGGATTATGACACCTAAAGACATTTCCGTCCACATCGAGTAGCTAACCTCCTCTCACCAACGGATTCGTTCTTAACAATGTTCCTCCCGAGAAACGAGAATCAGACGTGGAAATAATGAAGAATGAAGCACTACAAAGGAAAGGGAAAATGGTGCGCACAGACGGGAATCGACAGCATCAAATAGAGGGACAGGGGAGAGAGAGAAAGGCGCGAATGACTGGGAGTGACGTACAAAGGAACGGGAAATGCGCCATTTCGTCAGATCGCAGACAGGAATTTTGATCGCTTTACGAGAAACTGCTAGCAGTGCCGAGATTTTGGAAAGGTTGGATTCATTGTTTGGAAATGTGAGTTCACATGAATCAATCATGCAGAAACGTTATACTGAATGCCAGAAAGAAGGGGAATCAGTGACATCATATGATGTCGATTAGGAACTCTTTTATAGATTGCTTTTGAAGGGGGCATGCATTTTTAAAAAAATACCTAAGGATGACATGCATGGGTCATTTTTTAAAGTAACAGAGGTCATTATTTTTTCTAATGTCTCCGCTAAAAGTCGCACCAGTGACCTCTGGTTTACTAGTGTTTTGCTCTACCGAATGAGCCAAAGAGAATTTCTCCCTAGCCGAGTCGGGTAGGAGTGGCTAGTTTTTTTTACCAGGGTGACATGTTCCGAGTTTTTCAGGGGCCATAGCGATTATTTTGAAAGTATCGCTGAGTATATATGTCAATATCTCCCGGGTCCCTACGTGGGCGCCAATGTATAACAGAGGTCATTATTTTCCCAATGCCTCTGCTAGGAGTCGTACCCTGGACCTATAATTAGCTCAAAGAGACCCTAGGCGTGTCTGTAGGAATCGAAGACGCTGGTATTTCATCAGGGTGACATTAACTTAATAATTTCCGGTAACCTTGTCTGAAAAAAGACAGTGTTGGGTAAACTGTCTTGCCGTACTTCCCCTTACTAGCAGCGATACATTTTGCCAGACACATATAACTTCCACTTTCTGGCAGCATAACACAGACGATAGAATATGTTGCATACAAGGATACGTAAAACAGTTAAAATGTAAAACGTAAAATGTTTAGCTGAAAGCTACCGTTGAGGTGTTTTGGGTCGTTTTGGGAGTATTTTGTTGGTCTTTTGGGGTGTTTTTGGG
Source organism: Chlamys rubida (assembly GCA_032359455.1). Classification (NCBI taxonomy): domain Eukaryota; kingdom Metazoa; phylum Mollusca; class Bivalvia; order Pectinida; family Pectinidae; genus Chlamys; species Chlamys rubida. Next base: position 6,408 of record JAUMHH010161182.1, on the reverse strand, counting down.
CAAATTGTTTTGCAGATGGACGCAACAGTAGACAGAGAGGCTGGAGCGAGCTCGCCAGAATAAAAATAAACGACTGGCAGAAAGGAGGGAGAAATGGGAGAAGAATGGGAGAAAGATTGAAGAGATTAATAGGAGCTAGTCAACACACCAGTTACATCCGTTCTTTACGTAGAGTTTAGATGTGGTCAATCATATGCTTGGTGATGACGATAATGCTTTAGACAAAAGTTCTTCAAAGAAAGATAATTGAAATGACTCTAATTTTAATGATGATCAATGATAATTCCAAAGAAAGGGACGTAGTTAAATAAATTGGTGTCGATAACAGTGACGACGACAATGCTGATGATTAAATTAAAGTATCTTCATCTTTATTCGGGTATACATCGTTTGTTTGTTGAATTACAATCTTTTTGTTGTAAAATTAAATAGTTCGCTTATGTATGTCATCTTTATAAAGGGAAGAGTTCATCCCATATTTATAAGGGAAGAGGCTGTGACCATATAGAACAAGAATATTGTGAGAAATTCAATCCCCAGCCTCTGGACAAACTATTCTCGAACTTAAGACAGGGATATTCCACATGAAACCCCATGCTAGATTTTTCTATCTCTCCGACCTGTCTGGTATCTTTCTGTGACATTTCACGGAATTTTCACACAGCGATGTATTCATCCCGGCGCTTGCGCAAGTGATATACAATTTTTGTATTAAGTTTTGTCGTTATATGTACTATTTTGATGTTGTTAGATTACCGACGTTGTAGATAAAATGAAAAAAAGTGATAACAAACTTTTAGCTATCAAAATCCAAGATGGCCACCTCCCAGGCATCTTGTTCATGCACAACAATGGACTAACGGAAAATTACTTGTCAAATGCGCAAAAACTCCCTCCTGTAATTATTTTTGGAAAAAGCAAATACAACTTTAACTGCCAGATTCATGGCCACCTGACAGCCATTATTTTCTTGCAATGAAGTTATTCACTTTGAAAAATGTCCATCCAGTATATCTTGAGCAAGAAATGTTTAGGTTCAGATGACTGTTGGATGACGTATCTCAAACTAAAGACAATTAAACATCTTATCATCTAATTATGGTAGGCAAAAAAGGGAGGTAATCAAGTAGTGTCCTTTTATTATACAAGTTTGTGCTTGATCAATCCAGTGAAATGTGTGAGACATCTATTACTCAAAGTGACCATAGCAGACCCTGGCATACATGTACAATTTTAATTTTTCAAAGTGTGACAGAATGTATAAATTACTTAAATGTCAAAATAATTGCAAATTGGATAAACTACTTCATTTAAAATGACTGGTTTGCTTAACAATCACAAAGTACAGTTGAGTAACAGTTTAGGGCACAAATAAATAACTTCAGAAATAACATGTTTATAACGATACAGGGTCAAGCCAGATGGTTAAAACATAAACAGACCCAGTTATATGTTAAGCAGTGAACAATAACTTAACTAGCACTTGTAACATTTAAAAAGATATTTGCAAGAAGTTCATTTCTACACCTGAAACTTCAGGTACAAACTACCTAGAAATAATACCTTACAAAATATTACCATTTATCAATCAATACTTATTTCTCGTGATTATGCTTATAATGATTTATTGGCGAGTGTTTTAATTTGTGAAATGAAGAAGAATAGACATCAACTAATAACTCATGTTGAGATGTGCTTGAATAACAATTTGCACAATATGTGAACTTTACTCAAGAATCAACAGGAAAATAAACACCCATAAAAATTACTTGATTTACAGTTGTGTATTTTGTATCATCTACGACAACTGCCTCTACAGAAGGCATTGGGAATAGGAGCACTAGTACTCCTATTATCCGAGATTCAAACTCCATCCTCTACAAAATTGTCTTATGCATTTGTTTTTAAATCACAATCGGTAATGCATCTTCAAGAAAACATTCAAACATTTAAATTAATTTGTAAACCTACGACAGGAACTTTCATAAAAATCAAAGACTGTAATGTCTTGAATGCATGGTACATTGAACTAAATTCTATCATAAATATGAGGTAAAGCACTTAAATATACTTAATTCTCTCACAAGAGAGCACTTAAACTTTATTCTCTCACAAACATGAGATAAAGCACTTATACTTAAATCTCCCACAACACATTAGACACTTGTATTTAATTCTCTCACAGGACGAATAAGCACTTAAACTTTATTCTCTCACAAAAATGAGGTAAAGCACTTAAACTAAATTCTTTCACAAATAATACAGCCGTTATGTTGTTCCTTCTGTCGGTAAGAGGTATAGTATTTTTACCTCAATGCTCAAACAAACAATTACAGCAGTTGTATCGTCTCCTTTCTAGTTTGTGTTGTCTCCCTACAGTGTGTCGGACAAAGGAAGAGCACATCACCTAAACGCTCCAACAAATGATACAGCAGCTGTGTTGTCTCTCCTGTTTGTCAGAGGTGTAGCACCTTATCTGAACTCTCACAAACAATCAAATGGTTGTATTTTCCTGCTCTAGTAGAGAGCTACTTGTATAAATTTACATCAGTCATCAAAATCTTCTATTATTAGCTCCTCCTCTTCCTGAGCAGTTCTGACATTTGATTGGCTATTGCTGACGAATTCATCACCATCCTCAACAGACTTGATCTCCATACTTTGGGATGGAAGAGGAGATTCATCCGTATCAATATCTTTCTCATCCAGTTTCTCGGACCTGTAATATTTAAGATGTTTTCCCCAATTATAAAATCATTTGTATATATAGCAGAAAATGTACTGCTTCTTAGAAAGAGACATTCAATTCATGAAGAACATGTGTTACATCCCAGTCAAATATTGACAGATTTGTTCGGCTTTCATTTTAAACAGGTCACAAACAGAATCTTTCCCTACGTAGAGGGTATGACAAAGAAACCTCAATCCTGGGAATGAGATTCTTTAATGTTGAACATTCAATTCCCAAATGTTGACACTCAAGATAGAGTTTTCTTTTTTCAACCACCTCTAAAATGTTCAGTAAAAACCTTGCTTTCTGTGCCTGCCAACTGCCCAGACACAATTTGATGTTATCTGATTACAAAAAGTAATGTCATTCAATTGACATCACCAGCACCTGTAAACTTTCTCCACTATAGGTGGTCGCAGAACTTCACTCGCAATGGGAGACAACTCTGTGAAGGATGGTAGAAAAGTTGGCCTGAACAATGTGTATCCCTTGGAAATATTTATTACACAGCATATTTACATTTTACACTCTAAAGTTGAGTATGTCAACATTTTGGTTTTTAAGAATCATGTGATAAACATGGTACATTTTTTAAAACATTATGGATGTGTAAACTTACCTTCCTGGAATCTTTAACTTAGAAAACCTACAGAATTCTTGTAAAAATGATGCTTGACCTAAATAAAAATAAGGAAAATTAGGATAACTCAATATGTGTTGTTCATGTATTGTCAGAAAACATACTGTGATATAAATGTAATGGAGGTCATTATTTTTAAAACTTCAGCCCGGGATCGAACCCTAGACCTCTAGTTTACTAGACTGACACTCTAGCAGAGTCAGTAGGAAGTAGTATTTTACCAGGGTGACATGCACTGCATTAGATAGTGTGAGACAACATAGACACATGATTGTTATTTACAACTGTAACTCCACCCAATATCTCAGGTCCGCCATACTTATCTCACCTGGCTGGTGCAGTGTAGTGTTGATGACGGACAGATAAGGCAGGATTTCTGTTTGGAGTATTTCTGGTGTCCAGGCGTATTCTGAGGGAGAGTAAAACCACTTACTACATGTATTTAAAGTGAGTTTTAAGATCTCAACTGAGTCTGCATTTCACATAAGATTTATTACACAAGTCAACCACTTTTCAGAAGTTTCATTTTAATGAGGAGATGGAGGAGATTGAATAATGAAAAGTATAGTAATAGTAAATTTTAGATTTTTTTTTTACATTGCAACTCATATACATGTAGTACTCATTTTAGTGCAAGAGGTCAAATTTCATGCACATCCATAGCTTAAACCAGACAAAAAATCATCTACATAACTGTTTAATTTTTCTCTCTACCACAGAGGAATCCAAATTTTATTTAAATACCTTTAAAAAGGCACCTGGCACTATCACAACTGTCTCTGGCCTGAAAACAAGATGAGAACAAATTACAAGTAATTCTTCAGTACTTGAGTTCTGTTGGACATCAGAATTCAATACCTCTGGCCTTGTTGATCAATCTTTAGGACTGAGAATAAAACTTTTACACGATACCGATTCTTATCAAATTTACTTATCACAGACAGTTATAGGATCTTGTTTTACTATGCGAGAAGTTTGATACAAAAGTAAGTAAAGGGGACCTTGTTTTTGATCCTTTGATACTTAACAACTGCTTGTATTATGGAATGAAACTATAAGAGTTATCAATATCTGATTATTGTGTATTGTGTATCAGTGAAACAAAAAATTAACACAAAAAAGACAATAAAAATGTGAAAGCCTGTCTTCCTATGGAAAATAATAGGAACACTTCATTTTAAAAGTACAAATAATTTCAGAAATTTTCTGGAGAAGGCACAGCGACAAAAGAAGGTAATGCTTACCTGTTTTATGGCAGTGTACCACTGCGGTTTGTGTAACGGCTTCCATCCAAGTCCAGACCCAGCTGATGAAAACCTTGCTCTTGCAGAGTTAGCATGGATTATCCCCCTTGTGGCGACTGAGGCTGCATACTGCTGTAACACTGACCGAGACTGCAATAGAAATTTAAGCACTGCTGACATCAACAGTCTTGTGTAAATAATGACCAACAATTGCAATAATCACAGTTTTCATCACGTTCTGTTAACTTTCTTATTTTAGTGCACTGAAATTGTATCCAAATATTATCCAAATTTAACAGATAAACAAATTGATGGGTGAACCCACAATTTATTCAAGAGAACAATATTCAGAAACAATTTAAAACATTATCTAAAGTGCAAGAGGTTCTTAAGTAGAATAACTGCTAAGACAAGTTACTTCAATCAAATCTATACATGTATATTTACAGAATCATTGACCATACTTATCTCGTGAATTATAAAAAGGTCATAAATGTATCTTTAAAATATCTATTGTCAAAAGTATTCAACCAAATCCATAATACAAACCCTTTTAACAGACATTGAACATGTCATAATTCTACTATTTCACATTAAAAATCTCAAATACATGTCTTTGAGGGTTAAAATACCATCCTTAAAGTGTTCATGTTGCTATTAAATATGCTGTGAAGTCAATTTTTTAAAGTTCTATAAAACAGATCACTATAAAAGTAAAATTTGAAACATAGATATATATATATATAAATTTACTAGATTACTTTAAAATTATAATCAATTCACCCTCCAGCATGGATTTTTGGGATTCTGTTCCACATCCCTTTTAACTAATGTTTTGCTTTAGAATCGCCACTTTAACTTGTGCTTTTTAAATCACCCCCTCTTAACTTATACCGTAATGTCCTGACAAGTAAAACTTACTGCCCAGTCTTCAGTGAGATGGTCTGCATCACTTAGGTACTGCGACGCCCGTGCTAGATCATCCAGGTCAGTGAAGAACTCCATGTAGTTCTGGTGAAGATAGGCAGTGAAGTAGTCCCCAGACAGGTGGGACTTCTCCACAACATCCTGAGGGAAATCAATAGACATTATTAGTCGATGACATTTTAACTGAAATTAAAACCCACTTCAAAATATTTCTTTGGCAAAAATATTAGAACTTTAAAACATTTTTCGCTGAATAACTTGCCCATTAAATATTAAATTCAACCTACATTATTCTGACACAACCAACTTCTTGCTATGATGACAAAGACATTTTACTTCATTAAATCAGCACTGAAGAAATCATGTAGTAAGCAAAATGTTTGTAACTATCCCTAGTCACCTCTGGGTTAATGATGAGAGGGTCCCGGTGATGTTCCTGGAGGTGGGCAGCCAGTTTAGGCTCGTCTGGGTGAGCGCTGGGATCATCACCTACCAATATATAACACATTGGTTATTTCTGCTTGTATACATGATGGGAGATTCATTTTTAATTTGTTGTATAAATAAATGCCATACATTTTTGCAGTTGACAGTTTCATACATACTTTCTTTGCACTTAGAATCTTTGTCAATACAATGTACTTTAATACTTTTACATTGAAGAATTTCATCCCATTAAAGAATTTTAGCCACACTAACGTTTGCAGTAGAGTTTTGCCCAATGCCCTAAACAAGAAGAGAGAAGTATTCCGTCCTCCAAATTCTTTAATGTTAAAGTGAATGTTGGCAAAAAGTATTTACTTTTACTGCAAAGGTAAGTGTGGGCAAAATTATTTTATTGTAATCATGAATGTAGGAGCAACATT
>JAUMHH010161171.1:2116-17583 GCA_032359455.1 Chlamys rubida | reverse complement strand
CCCCCCCCCCCCCTCAGGTTTGACCAATTTTGTCCATTTTCGATAGTTGAAGTGTCACAGTAAGTTGTCTTGACATCCTAAAATCGAAAGTAATGTGTTCAAAGTACCATGATTGTCTTGATACATCATCTAACAATACAACTATATGAATACATCAATCTCTTCCTATGTCAATTTCGAAAAATAATGATATTTTAGCCCGCATGTGTTTTGTCGATTTGGTCAACCACGTAGAAATCTAACGAGTCTTATTGCAAAAAAAAGGTAAGGGAGACATAGAAAAACTTCAAATTATATTAAATTAACCATACACAACTAAACAGGACAAAACACTTCACCCTAAAAACATTTTTAAGGCGAAACAACTTAGTGCGGAACGACCCAGGGCGAAAGGGATTTAGGACGAAACGACCCGACACACTTCTTTCCACCCAGAACGTTCTGCATGTCTACCTAGCTTCACGTTGTTAAAAAGAGGACAATCTCTATTTTCACGAATTCCTTCCCCTTTAACAAACATGTCCACCGCTGTAATAATAATTACAAACACTTCAAATCCCTTGACAGTAAATTTGACGAGATTTTCTTGAAACGGCCGTGCAAATAACGAACAGTCGCCATTTGTTTACAATCGGGGTTTCCCCAAAGGGCGGTAACTCATACCCAAGATGACGTCATGATTAGGGGGAATTCCCACATTACGAAGTTTCCCGATGTTAGCCGATGTTTGCCGACTTCATTATACATGGAATACCTTAAAAACGTATTGACTGACATTGTATTGGTAAAGTTAAATTATGAGCAATCGAAAATACATCCGGGAATGGCCAATATCCAGATAGTCTTTGTTTGAGAATTTTTAAGGTTTCATTCTTATTCTTTTCGTTTCTATAATATACAGACACACGTAGACTGTCGGGTTATTACCTCTTCGTCACAAATGATACACACATGACACAAAGTAATGGTGGTATTAATGCAAGTATTGGACACCTGTGCTACCATGACCGCGGCCCTGGATACCCGTCATACAACCAATCAAGGACCTGTCCTGTCACCGGTAGATACGTCATCTTCTACAATACACGGCCAGCAGATTATGTACCACCAGATCACGATAGTTACTACTCGACAACAGAGGCGTTAATAGAGCTGTGTGAAGTCCAGGTTTTTGGTAAATATAATCTTATTTGTAGTTTTAGTTAGTTTTAGTCCCCTACATGGACAGAACGGCATGTTCTTCAACGCGATTTAAATCAGCTGCACAGGTTTATCAAACGGATGAATTTTAATTGGTCTTAAATGTGTTCTCGCACTTGTTACATTGATGTGTTTTGCCGATACAACGCATTGTTTAAGTACAATAGAATATATGTGATAGCTTTACATAAAGCCTTATTATCGGATGTAGAAGATGCGGGATTATACAATTAGGAAATAAAAAGGACGGAGTTCAGCAATCTGTAGGCGTGTGAGGAAATATTTCAACGTTTAGAAATAAACCGCTAATGTATATATCCTAGAATTTAGAGAAAATATCTTTAACAAAACAGTCGCCTAGCTAGGTAATATTGCAAATAACTTGCATACTCATATCCAAAGGCAAACTGACTAATATATTGTCAAAAAGCGTAGAAAAAAGCTATGACGTTCCATTTTATTACATGAACAGGCCAAATGTACTGTCCAGAACAAGAACAATACATATTGACTAATTATGTTGAGGTTCTTCCGTAACAAAGTTACGTACAAAATTATACTATTAAGTTGAGTCTTTGTGGTTTGTTCCCATAACTACTTCATTATTCAACTGCTTGATTATTAGTGATAGGAAGCACTGGGAAACCTTTACAACAGTCTTTATTAATATTAGGGTGTCCATTTGGTCGATTTGGAGACGATTGTACCTTCACGTGTCACTGTGCAGAGGGTGGCTGTGACCCTGACACGGGACAGTGTGACGTTGCTAGGTGTCAGACGGGCTGGAAAGGACCCAGCTGTTATGTACCATCAAGTAAGAGTTATTATATCATTAATGGATTTTGGTCAAGGTTTTTTTCAACTGTTTATACGAATAAGCCAAAACTGTAATACAGTTCAATAAACACCCAAGCGTCCATCAACGAGCATTCAAATGTGTCCTGTCATCTTTATACAGGCGAAAATTTTAATGAGCTTACATATCAAGTGATGTACTGGTGCCACCATAGAGTTTCTTCACGTCACCACTGACAAATTACTTTATCCTACTTATTACCAATGTGACGTGACACGTCCACAAATCAATGCCTTAAAGTAAAGTATATACCCAAACAGTTTGATTCTTAATTAGATATGGTATTAGAGCTCATGGAAACAGAACTCATGCAATTTCATTCAATACGGTTTTGTCAAGTTTGTGCCATGAAAAGTGAGATCACGTACCACGCCGTATATTTAATTACCTTTTAATTGTATACAAACGAGCTTGTATGTGTATCCCAAATTTTAGTCTGACAATCGTGAATCAGTGAAACGATCATAAAAATGGCCGCTTTCCCCACCACAATGACTGATTTTTTCCCCACCACAATAACTGATTTTCCTCTCTCACTTAAAATCCCTAACTTTAAGTCTATTTGTATGAAATCGGAGAAAATATCTTGTTTTTGTCATCTCTAATTTTTATTGAAATATTGGGAAAGGTGTACCGTTCTGAGACACCACTTGCCTAGCTCCGTTCAACAAAGATTTAAATAAGTTTCCATAAGATTTTTAGAAATAATTAAACAGCTTCCCGAATCGCCACTCGGTTTTTTCTTGAAATCAGTAGTATGCAGATTTTCCGAAAAGGAACAGGTTCCCTAATTTTCAATCATCGCTGGCGTGAGCTTACGTGAAATTCAAACTCAAAAATAAGACAGATTTCCGCCTCGCTCTAGTCGGTGATATTCAATACGATTAGGCTGCACAAAATTTGTTTTGTTTTTTATTTGAAACACAACGTTTTTAATTAGGAACTGGAATTAGTTTGTATTTTTCTCGGTTTTCGGTGACATGAATATAATAAAATCGAGCTGAAAACGAAACTTGAATCCATCCCCGAAGATATTAATTTGTTAAAAACTTCCAAATGGCTGTTTTCATATGGATATCCACCATAAGAACTACACAAATAATAAATTTTAGAATTTAAAAATTTCATGAAAGTCCGAATATCTTGTATATGATACACGTACATTTCAATTATATTAACATTATCAAGTTTAGGTTCATATAACTCAGGTAGAAGCACATGTAAAATACAGTGATTTTGAAACTCATTTTGAAATTGACCAAAATCCATTTAAACAAAATCTTTCTTTCAACATTTGGGAAATAAAGCCGGTCCTTCATAATACCAGTGTTTTAGCTGTTAATTCATAGGTAATGTTATTTAGGTGTGTAAACCGTCTCAAAACTGTATGTTACTACATTGAATGTACATGTAGTTGATTCTGACTTGAATGTATGGCTTCTCTTTCGGATTAAGAACATTACGGGTGTCTTAAATTCGTCGATATATAAGTTGACACTATTCATTATTTGATATCACAGCAGTATAATTCTGTCTGGTTGACGGGAGAAAACCTTTGCTGAAACGCAGCTGATAAGCGGTCATAATCAGACTTAGCGCTGTCTAAGAGATTGACTAGAACACCCTGCGCTAAACCGCGCAAAATTACTGCGAGGTATATTCCCTTCTCACCATACGACCACATATTGATTGTCGCACACATATTGAAATGTGTTTTGAAGTCGATACACGAGGTGGACATATGTTGCAGGTTTTACTATGCTCTTGGGTCTATTGTATTGCTGATCAGCGTCGTACTGCACCGGAAACGATTCATCTATATCTTGCGTTGCGCCATGTTGTCCTGTCATGCCTTGAAGCCTTTGATATTGGTTCTCGTTATCATCTGTGAGACCCGCTCCGCGTCTTTGCTCCAGGATAGATACCTTCCGCGATTTCCTACGAAGTTTCTGTCTGGAATCATAGAAATCTTCAGCGACTGGCTCTATCTTCATGTGTCTCGGCTCTACGGTCTTTTTTAGCGCCGCCTAAAGTCTCTCGTTCAGACTCGAGTTTGTCTATAGTGGTAGCAATGTCATCTTTACCGGTACAAGCTGATGTCATCACGTCTATTGAAAACCGCTGCCACCAAAATGAAAAGTTTTCCCCTGTTCTTGTCGTATAGACGTTAATACATATAGCAACATATGACCAGCAACGACAATAATAGTTCAATCAGGTTTATTTTGACGAATGAAGTATTTACATGTGATGAGATATAAGTAGCTATTTACATATAGTAATAAAGGATTCCGCACCGCTGGTACGTGCGGTCGCCGCTGCCCTCGCCGATATAGAATAACCGGGAACCACCTGGTCGGCAACAACGCCGTTATCACTTGCCTGGCTTTCCTGGAGTTCACCAGCGTACTCAGCGCCGCGTCAATATCCCTGCCGTACCGCTCGTCCTTGGTCCCCTGTTACGCCGGCAATTATGTATCAGCAAGTGTAGCGAAGTCCTTATTCCAAAATTATAATATCAATGACCTTGTCGTCTTCCAAGGAGAGAGGAAAGTATCGAACCCGCGGGTCAGTGACCGCTGGTCTTATATCAGATGATATAACATATATAATTGCTGACCTGATAAAAAACGTTATCTTAGAGTTGGATTTTCTACGCCACCAGAATTGCAAAGTTGACGTAAATCAGAATGTCATTAGTGTCGATGGAAGCGTTGTCATATGCAAACTGATTGGCCGATTCGGTTGTCCATATTGCGGAAACTATTTCCATACCTCCTTGTCATGAAGTAGTAATCACTGCCGCGCTAGAGGAAACAAGTCCAACTGACGTATTCGGTATGGTAGGACCACTGGAGGGTGTGACGAAAACTGGAAATGCCATTTTAGGACCGACGTTAGCGGTTGAAATAAACGAGGTTCCGATAAGGTTAATTAATGCATCTAACGATCCTCAAGTGATATATAAGGGTACATCAGTTATATATAATATGCCTCTGATTCAAAGTGATGTTCACGAAAAGGTTCGGAACATCTTGATAAACAGAAACGGCGAATAGACTGACAAAGGCAGAAGCTAAAACTGTCAAGCGTTTGCTTTGCAAGTACGGTGATCTATTTTAAAAACATGATCAATACCTTGGTCAGACCAATATCGTTAAACACACAATTGACACCGGAACCAGAAAGCCGAGCAAACAGCCACCTCCACGTTTGCCTCACCATTCTCAGCAAGAAGCAAAGAAGCAAATTAACAATTTTTTACACCAAAGGATAATTGAACCGTCAACTAGTCCATGAGCATCCGGGATAGTGCTGGTGAAAAAGAAAGACGGATTGACGAATCTCTGGACAAACTTGGGTGAGCTAGATGGTTATCGACGCTCGACTTGTCTTCTAGTTACTGGTAACTAGCTATGATGCCAAGGGAAAGCCCAAAACAGCTCTCGCGACGAGGCAAGACCTGCATCAATTTACAGTTCTACCATTTGGTCTCTGAAACACTCCAGCGACATTTGAACGCCTGATGGAAACTGTAATTTCTGGTTTACAGTGGAAAGTATCCTTAATATAATTCGTTGATATTATAGTCCATGGCAAGACGTTTGAAGAGAGCCTAGAACATCTTGAGAATGCTTTCAGTTGTCTTGCTAAGGCTGGTCTCAAAATCAAACCACGGAAGTGTACGCTATTCGCCAAGCAAATGACAGTTTTGGGTCACATCATATCGGAGGATGGTGTTTCCAACGACACGGCAAAGCCTAGTAAAATACTTGGCTGGCCAGTACCACAATATCTTGTCGAAGTACGCTTATTCTTGGGTCTTTGCGGATACTATAGGAAATTCAATGGTAATTACGCTCAGGTGCATTTCCGATACAAAAACTTACATCAAAGGGGGAAGCGTTCGTATGGTCAGCTGAATGTAAAGACGCATTTGAGTCATTAAAATCCAAACTGACGAGTGCGCCAATACTCGCTCACTCAAACTTTGACTTGCCTTTTATTTTAGACACCGATGCTTGCATGCAATGTAAGCATTAGAGCCGTATTGTCGCAAATCCAGGATGGTAAGGAGGTCGCCATATACTATGGTAATAAGACACTCAGTAAGTCCGAACGTCGATACTGCGTCACACGGAAGGAACATGTTTCTTTGGTACACTTTGTTCGGTTCTTCCTGCACTACTTGACAGGAAAACACTTTCTGACCAGAACAGACCATAGCACGTTATGGTGGCTGATGAAGAAAAATGTCGCTATAGGCCAAACTGCAAGGTGGATTGAGACACTATCTACATGTGAGTTTGACATTCAACACAGGCCAGAAAAGCAGCACAGAAACGCTGATGGAATGAGTCGAATACCATGTCGACAGTGTGGTAGAATAGACAACACAAAAGAAAACTTCGTCAGGACAGTAGACTCGACTCGATTAATGATGTTGTTGTTTGCAGCGAATGGCATGATCTTGCAAAGAAAACGACTTCCTTTTATGTTTTTGTTCCGCACATAATGCGCCAGTTGATTTTACAATATGCGCATTATGAAAAGGTCAGTGGTCATCTTGGGGTCAGGAAAACGTTATGTAAGGTCCGACAAAGATATTACTGGCCGGGTCTCCAAAATGATGTCCGTCAATGGATCCTGAGTTGCGAAAAATGCCAACGAGGCAAACGTTCGAATAAAGCAAACAGGGCACCGATGCAAACGATACATAATGGCCGCCCGATGGAACGGTTATCGATTGATATAACGGGTTCTCTACCGAGAACGGAGGATGGAAATCAATATATAGTGGTAATCGCTACTTACTTTACAAAGGGGACGGATGCATTTGCAACGCCTAAGCAAGAAACGGTCACCATTGCTAACATACTGGTTCAAAAAATAGTAACACGGTTTTGCGCCGGCTACAATCCATACAGATCAAGGCCGACAATTTGAGAGCGCACTGTTCACGCAGATGTGCGATATGATAGGGGTGCATAAGACCCGAACGACAGCTAATCATCCTCAAAGCGACGGCATGGTTGAACGCTTTAATAGAACTCTTAAAGAGATGTTACGTGCGGTCGTTGACGAAAATCAGACACACTGGGACATGTGTTTATCGTATTTGATGATGGCATATCGTTCCGCCGTTCATGAATCAACCCAGTTTACGCCGAACTGCTTGATGTTTGTCTGTGAAGTTGCTGGACATTATTCTCGTTAGTCACACGGATCAGAAACGAATGAACACCAATGAATGGGTGTCCATAATATGTGAAACACTGGAACGTTCGTATGCGCATGTCCGAAACTACAGCAAAGCTGCGATACTACGCCGGAAAATAAATTATGACATTAAAGCAAGAGATCGGGGGTTCAAACAAAACGACCGAGTATGTTTTGTATTTCCCAACAGTTAAACCTAGAACCAATCCTAAGCTGACGACGTTCTGGCGTGGACCATATGTGGTTACTCGTCAATTAACCGACGTGTTTTGGGTATCAGAAGAAATACGTCATGATAGAGGTATTGATGAGAAATGTCGTCGATTGCAGACACACTAAATCTTCAACTAAGAAAAGATTTGAATGTGACCAGTGCGACCAGACATTGTCCAGGAAAGCAGACTTGCCAAGACATAGAGAGCGGTGTCACGGCCAAAGTTCCCGTTCCCGTTCGCCAATGGGCAGAAAAGTTGCAAGTGCGAGGTACGAGTACCCGACACGCAGATCTCCACGACGATCAACAGAAGACCAACGGCAGGCCAACGCGAAACCGGTGTCGATCACACACCCTTCGCCGGCTCCAGTTTCTGCAGCACCGTCAAAGCTAAGTGGGATTAAGGATGTGTTTGACGACATCGAAACAGAGCCTGATGTGTACATTGGATCACTGCACACAATATTATACCAGTTTCGCCAGTTGCGACGCCGAGAATAGTTTTGATGTTTGGTCAACCAGTCGATATGGAGGTAATCACCAAGGACTGTGGGGTACAGTGTGACCTAATAACAACGAAGCAACGAATTCGGGAGGAAACCACTACAAGGGTAACAGTTGTGGATGGCGAGAGTGTCAAAAGACATCGCCACATGTGATCGCGTGGGAGGAGAGAGACTAGTGTTACGCGGGACGTACTACGTAACGCGGGAAACGGGACACGCCAACGCGGGAGGATCCATGAACATTTTGTTTGTGCTTATCGATATATTCAATTTGTGTTAAATATGTATTTTGGCTTAGCTTACTTTCGTATATCATATACAATTGTTCCTTTAATAAAAAAAAATAGTTTGGATATATCTGCGATTGTAAGTATTGCGTTGGAGTGTGTATGTATCTTTATTTTGCTAAATATCATTTAATTTGTGAGTATTGTGTGGAAGTCTGGAAGGATGTTCATTTTTCGAGAATAATATATTTTGTATGTTTGCAAAAGCGTGTTGTGGTAATGTAACTTTTTATTAGAATCTTTATTTTTCTTGATTGCCGAGCATTCGTATGTTTTACTTTAACCGGGACGGTCAAAAGTTTAGGCATGGGTATTGTAATAAGTGTGCCTCTTATACTTTCTATATATGTAACTGTAAGGTGTTCAATATTGCTTTATATAGTGTACATGTAACAGATGTAGTTTTTTATCGTGTGTAGTCAACAATAATGTTACTCTTCACTTATATTTTTCATCGGTAATTGTATTCACGTCTAGATTATTTAGGTTATAAAATCTTATATAAGACCAGCAGTCACTGACCCGGGGTCGATCTTTTTTTCTCTCCTTGGAAGACGAAACTGTAATTAGTATTATAATTTGTGAATAAGGACCTCGCTACACTTGCTGATACGAAATTGCTGCCGTAACAGGGGGAATGGAACGAGCGGTATGGCAGCGGTATTGGCGCGGCGCTTGGAATGCCAGGAGCGCCAGACAAGTGACACCGGCGTAGTTGCAGACCAAGTGGTTCCCGGTAATTCCGTATCGGCGAGGGCAGCGATGGCCGCACCTACCAAAGGAGCGGAAGCCTTTGTACTACATGTAAATAGCTACTTATATCTCATCACAAGTAAATACTTCATTCGCCAAAATAAATCTGATTGAACTGTTTTTGTCGTTGCTGGTCATATATTGCTTTTTACGTCTATACGACAAGAACCGGGGAAAACGTTACAATATGTTTGACACCATTCATTATTTGATATCACAACGTGCACTATTAGGCAGGTTATATGTAAATTGAGAAGAAAAAAAAACGTGTTGATTGCGGGCCTGTCAGAATGGGTTTACGATATCGCGTGATGCTTCACTATGATGTTACACAGCATGTGACCTTGTAACGCCTAGTATATGGGTCGTTACCTAACCTGGCTGAATACGGAGAGAGATGGGGTTTTGTTGACTTCACGTTTTATTGCATCATATGTCGTAAAATATGAAATTATGACAAAAATCCTTTAATACATTTTCTGAGTGAATTTGTATGACTAAAACTTAAAATACGAGCTTTTTATGTAGCTGTTTATAGGCATTGAATAATACAAAAGCATGTGTTGTGACTTTTCATTTTATTCAAGTATATGCATTACGCTTCAATTCAGCAGACAATTGACAAGAACGCAGTTGTTGCTTAATACATAACCTACAAAATGTATGTCATCGCGTAACAGATACATATGTATGTAGATCGTTATGTTAATGAAAACAGTTACAAAAAGTTTTAGGACGAATTCTAAAACAACGTCTCAAGTTTGTCCTCATGGTGGTACAATACGTCACCTCAATGAGACGACCTGTGGCAAAACAGTAGCTGCTTTTACACGTGCTATATGTTAAAAACGTAAAAGGACGTTATTTTGTAGAATAATAACATCACAAATAAAAGAATGTTATGGAGACGTTGATAGATAGTATCAGTAACATACATGTTCATTGTGTATGTTTCCTTAGCGTTTTTATGAGTAGACTGTTCTATGAAATAAGGCTCCGAACGCTTACTTTTTATAGAAATACTGTCGAATAGTAAAGGTAATTACAGTCATTATTTGTAACAGATGTTTCTCATAAATGTGTTATTTACATGTACTACCATCATTTTAAGGTCATGAAGAATATATCTCTACTTATCTTTATTATTACATGGAATATATCTGCTTTATTCTGTTAAGTAAAATCCTACTTTTACTACTAGGTGACCTGGCATATGGACAGAGGGCTATTCAAAGTTCTGTAAACATCCATAATACTCGTGATGCTAACAAAGCAGTGGATGGTTATCCTGGAGAGGACAGCTGTTCCCATACATATCCCAACGTATGGCCGGAAGCATGGTGGATGGTTGATCTGGGACAGGAATACAGGATTAACACCATAAATATAGTCTTTGCTCATACACGTAAGTATAGTACGTTATATTCTAGATGATTATTTCTGGAAAACTGTGAGATTGTTAGATTGTTATACTAATTACTCAATACATGATATTTGCAATTACACAGCAAAGGCCACATACGGAGGTAGCAAAAGTCTATTACAATCCCAGATGTATTATTGCAGTAAATTTCGTCCGGCAATTGTGACGTCATTAACATGTAAGAACGTTATATGTCAAGGCCTAATAATTTGATTGGTGATACGATTACTTTGATTTAATAACGGTGGCAAGTACATTATATTTATAACAATAAGAGGTGTAATTCCTATAAATAACCTTTAATGTAGCTCAGTGTAACCAAGCAATGTGCTGTCAACCATAATACTTATAGCTACCGAGGTGGATACTAATCAAACTTAAATGAGGTGTTTTTATGTAACTTCCATTGCGATTTTAAATACACTCACATTGGGCTTTGCTTTGGTCGGTTTATCCATTGATCAGGTTGTTAATAAAACAACATCATTTAAACATTGATGTATCCATTTTGAAATGAACAACATACCGAAATCATTAGTATTCTTGAAGTCTCCTCACCACTACAATTTCGTTTTGAAAACTTGACGTGACTTAAATTTTACCTAGATTTACAAATTAGGTGTCGTGTATAAAGCATGCTTACCTTTTCCGAATATTTGGTTTTTACTTACCTTGCACTTGTTTCAAAGTCGTCATCAATATTTCTTTATACATATTGTGCCCGAGTCACATCGTTTGTGAGTCCAAAGTATAGTTTTGTGTAAACTTTAATATAATTTGTATTCCTTTAACGGTGTATTTGAAGAAATACGATATTTTACATTATTTCAGTACCGGCTGTGTTGACGCTGAGGGGTTGTTTTCCAAATAGGCTTAAATCCTACATGAAACAATCATATGTGCTCTGGAACAAATACATTGTACGTGATCGAATTTAAATCACAAGCGCATTTGACTAGAGGAAAGCACGATACAAGCGTCTGGTAATACTACTAGCAGGAATGTGCATATAAGATATACATTTACAAATGACAAATATCTAGAAAAAACATTCGAAGTTTCGAAACTGATGGAAACGGTAGGGTAACTAATCAAATATTTTCTGAAATTCACAACTTGTATAAACATTTTATTTATTTCGTTAATCAAGTTAACTGCTTTGTTTTTTTCCCTTTAGACCAATTCATAATATCTGGATATTTCCTTTACGTGACAAACAATTCAATAGGACTATACAATATTAATAAAACCTTGCGGGAAGCACATCTATGTTACCACGACACCACGACGACATCTGATGGTCCTCCTCCGTATCGTCAGTCTCATCAGTGTTCTGTAACTGGGCGGTACGTCATTGTGTACAACAACCGGTCGTCCTCATTTGCTAAATCCCCATCACATTACTCACCAGAGGACGCTGTTGTGGAATTATGTGACGTTCAAGTGATCAGTAAGATTTGTTTTGTTACTTTTATAATTCTGCCATATCACTATTAATATTCTGTGGTTAATGGTTATATCAATTTTCAGCAATTCACAAATGTACATACTATACTTACATGTACGTCTAACCAAGACCTTATTTTATATAAAATACAGCAAATGTACCAGCTTTGACGCGTGCTACTGTTTTCCGTCGCATGACATGACACTATATCATAATTTGTATACATTTGTAGTATCTAGTGCATGTGACCTTCTTATATGTACTATGTACATCATTTATGTTTCTTAGCATTCACCACTATTACCTACACATTACCTCGGCAGTTATTAGTTCCCTACCGGTGAAACCGGGGTAATATAGGTTTCCTCTCCGTCCGTCTTTGTACGTACGTGTACGTACGTAACACCAATGGTTGTCAGCGCTCTAACGGCTTCATTCCTTTAGGGATTTTTATTAAACTTCACGCAAAAACAAAGGACCATAATATCTCGGAAAATTCGAATTTCAGGGTTGTTAGATCAAGGTCAAGGTCACCGTTAATATTTTTAGAAAATCCTTGTCAGCGCTCTAGCGGCTTTTTTCCTTGAGGGATTTTGATAAAACTTTACACAATTACAAACGACCATAATATCTCGGACAAGTTCGAGTTTCAGGGTTGTCGGGTCAAAGTCAAGGTCAAGGTCACCGTTACTATTTTTAGACAATCGATGTCAGCGCTCTAGCGGCTTCATTCCTTGAGGGATTTTGATCAACAGTTACACAATTATAAAGGACAATAATATCTCGGATAAGTTTGAGTTTCAGGGTTGTAGAGTTGACGTCAAGGACACCGTTACTATTAATACATAATCATGGACAAGTTGAAGCCAGTGATGGACTGATGATCGATATATAATTATCGAACATCGATCGATTTGTCCTGTTCGATTCCGATTATCGATAACAAGTTCAATAATCTATATAATCGGTTCATTACTGAGCTTAAAGTGTAAAATGTGTATGTAATATACACTATACATGGAAATTCACGTATTCTGATTTTCTTTTCGATATGATTGATGGTAATGTAGAATATAAAAGTTACATTTAAATCAGTTACAAGCTAATTGTATACTTTTCATTTTCCCAAATTAACACCAATTTACATTTACAACTTATTTTAGAAAGAGTGTTTGATAAATTTGCACAACATAAATGCGATCTACAAACCTTAATCAGATTACTGCTGTCTATCCTTGTTTTGTAGTGAAGCAAATATCTTTGGCTCATTCACAGACATTTCAAAGTGATACTATTCGACTTAATGTTCAGGTCTTTCTTTGCATGGTTCCAAAATACAATGTACGTAATGTCAATATCAATTTAACTAGACTATTGTGACTTTTTATGGACAGTTTGTAAACTTCCTGAAATGTCCCCAGTACAGCGGAATGCGAGTATAAGCGCGTAAGTTCATGTATGCCCAACTGACTGATATATATGAAAACTCTTATATCAATAAATGCAGTAATTGTGAGGCATAACTCCCGAAATAAAATATCTTACATACCACTCGAAAATGTATTGTAAGCATTGTAATAAGAGGGCAATTTATCTTGGTTATAGATATTGTTTGTAGTACTCATGATAACAAGTTGTTGAAAGCATGTTCATAAATGAGGACTAAGTAGAATTCTTGAGCGAATTCACTGCAATTTCCTCTAAATGCATTACCGAAAAAAATGCGTTCATAGAGGAATGAACGCAATTGTATCAGCGTCATTTTGAAGCTTCTCCGCCCGCCTCGATGTACATGAGACAACCGTTAGAATCAAACATATTGGTGACATAAGGTAAATAATAAATAAATATTAAGAATGAAAATATAAGGATTGAACTGCATTATTTTTTAAAGTTCTTTCAGGTATGGACGCAAATCAGTTGTGTACAATATTTTCCATTAAGTCAGGGCTTCATGGAATATTTATGTGACCAATGTGCGGTCATACATGTACCAGCATGAAATTGAAAAATGCTGTTCAATTCTTATTATGATTTAAGTAGTTCAGATGACTAGATGGGACATTCACACGATAAAAGGTGAGACAACTCAATTTCTAAATGACAAAAAAAAGAAAACGTTACTTTTTGGAGGGAAGTTCACAAATCATGACCTCATATCTTTCTAGCTTTGCGAACTTTCTGTAAAC
Organism: Chlamys rubida; assembly: GCA_032359455.1. Classification (NCBI taxonomy): domain Eukaryota; kingdom Metazoa; phylum Mollusca; class Bivalvia; order Pectinida; family Pectinidae; genus Chlamys; species Chlamys rubida. The sequence goes on along the minus strand of JAUMHH010161171.1, from coordinate 3,488 downwards.
CGAAATGTTACTTATTTACGCCATACACGCAATCAGTTTCACGGGATGGTAAGCATCAACTCATATTAGCGACTTACGCATCGATGTAATATACGAATCTATTGGAAAATCAATTTGGGTTAGATTCGGCCAATCATACTGTGGTAGGTTCGGACCATCCATCACATAGAAAGTCGTGAAATTGGCGGGAAAAACTTACGCTGCATGCTTTATGACGTCACGATCATGCTGATTCCAACATTGGCCACACAATACCCATACTGCCTTTTCCAACTTGTCCCAAGGATGGGCATGTTCGGTTTACCAATTTTCCGCGGAAAAAAGTTAAATATTTTCAAGTACGAAACGACTTTAGTAAAAATTGGCCGAACCTGTCCTTGTTTCCCCTTTTCTTTCTTTGTATTGTGTTAAATTTACAACATTTTCCCAACAGGTGGGTAGGTTGAAAAAATGAACGATATACTTCACGTCTGTTAAAACAATTTCGTATCTATATGGTTGGTAGGGAAATGTCGTTATGTGAGGTAATTGCTATGCTATACTCTAAGTATATGAACAAACATTTTTTTCACAGTGACCTCAATTGAACCTATGGATGACCTTGATCTCAGCTATTGTTACATTTTGTAAAAAGGTCAATTTGACTTTTGACCTCGATCTCAAATACTGAGCGAGATCTTTAATCCTTGTTTGCTGGACATGAAAAGACATTTAATGCACTATATGTACTAGTGCAACTATGATTGATTGTGGTCCTGTTGACCCATTGGGATGCATAACATGTAAAGAGTAGAGGTAACAATGCTATACCATACAATTGCTGGGCATGGTAAGTTTACATTTATGCTACTACAATAGTTTCAGGGTTCAGCCCCTGACCCTGGGGATTTAGTCCACCATCATGAAATTGAAATAGTAGAAATTGCAACTCTAAATCATACCTGACCATACTCCAGTCCTTAAAAGAGAGTCGTTGTTGTTAAAATGCTTCTTTCTAGACAATTCTATTCAATTTCAATGGGCTTAAAGTTATATTTGATGACACTGTAACACTATTGACAAAAGAAAGCATAATTCTGTTTATTTTCTATATATACATTTGTACATTTATTTTCATGATTAAATCCATGTATTCATTTGGTTTCAGTTGCAACCATGGACAATATTAATATGTTTGGTTAGCTTGTAATACAAATAATAATAATAATAATTTGAGGTTCTTATATACCGCTTAATCACAACCTAATTTCGTAGGTTGTCTCAAAGCGGTTCACAAAATAGTACCCGTGGTTATAGGGTCTTTGCAACCAGCCAATATCATGCTCAACTTCCTTGGGAGCATACAGCCGGTGCTGTTATTTCGGCGCTCACA